>JAOTQJ010149715.1:0-32488 GCA_025642045.1 Solanum sejunctum
TAATTAACATAAACAAAGATAAAAATTAACATACCTTGAAATCCTCTACTACAATCCAATCTTTCGTAACCGGCAAACATACCTTCAAAACTTCACACACACCTTGACCCCACATCAATTTATTCTTAAGGACCAAACTTAGAAGAAATGTTGCATTTGGTCCCAAACTTCATTAAATCGAACCAATTAAGAACTTTAGGGGTTTAAATTAAGTTTACGAGTCCTAACAATTTGTTCGATATTAGTTGATTTCTGTGCTAAAAGTAGTAGTTCCATTAATTGACCATTTTGCTAAATCAAGAAAGCATGAATAGATTATTTCCTATATTTGAAAATATTCAATTTGCTTGTAAAATTTCAAAGTTCTTAAGCAATGAATTGGTAAAAGTATATATAATAACATACATACATACATACAACATATATATTGGAACCCCACACCCAATCCTCCCACCAAAAAATCAAAATACGAAAACAATCTTACAAAGTTGAACGACCATTAGCCAAATCATTAGCTTTAGGTGACTTAGCATTTAAATTTAAAAAACCAACCCTTATTAAAATTTAATATCATTTTCAAAACAAATTTTCAAATGCAATTAATTAAGGATGATTACATTAATGTATTGAATTACATGCTGACTGATAAGAATATTTAAAATTAAAATTTGGTTCTCTATTCTTTTATCATTATATATGGTCCATGGCAATGTTATATATAGTCAAGGAAAAAAAATAAAAACAAACCCTGTTGAGAATAGTTTTTCAATTTTATATTAGTTTTTAAATATATATTTAATTCAAAAATGTTTTAGAGTTAACTATGTGAATCATTTGTATCAACTTGATATATATGCCACCCTTTCAAAGTTAAACTTCTACTTTAATATTGTCATTTAATCTTATATTAAAAGACCATTTAGAACAAAAACTTTTGTACAATTTTTTTTTTGTAAAATAGAATTTTTTTTCAAAATAATAAAGTACAAAGATTCTAGTAAATTTTCAAAATCAAAAAACTCAAAACTAGTAATGAAAATAGAATCTATATGAAAAACAAAAACAACATTGATAAGAAAAAAATCGATCACCTTGAATGCATAATGTGTCCTTAAGGAAACTATTCTCCTCATGTACCTAACGTCAATAGAATATATTTTTTCAAGATAGAACACTCTTACTTAATATTATATCGGTACCTAAAATCATGATGTTCGCCAACCATTAATTGTAGTAAAGTTCACGTAAAATATATTTTAAATTTAGTCGTAGAAGAAATAGTCCAGAAATTAATTGTTTTAAACAAAAGATTAGAAAAATCATCCATTTATAGACAACAAAATGTAGTTTGAACTGGTGCTTATTATGTCTTATCAAAAAAGTCACAACCCTTTGCAAAAGTCACAATCTTTTAAAAATATCGCAACTCTTATAAAAAGTCACAATTATTCACAAAAATCTCAACTTTTCCTTTTCCTTTCACATCTTTTAAATCCAACAAATATAGTAACACACAAAAATACAACAATAGTTTTCAAGAAATAAAAGACATTCTTTTTCAAAAGATGGTGTTTTCCATCTTAATTGAGTAATAACTACATCAGTGAGGCAATGTCATCATACACACACACACAAAAGAAAGTGAACACAAATAGTGACTATGTAGCCTGAGTTCCAATAAACATTCAACTTAAAGGAAAGTAAACCTTGTCATATCTAGTTTAACACTAGGTGAGAAAGAGTCTTTGTAGAGCATCCTTATGGGAAAAAGACTCAATAGAGAAGAGAAAATTGATCTCTAAAAGTGATATTTCGATCACTGAATGTTAGGGGAGGTGCGAAAATCTGATCGCCACCCCGTCCTTATAGCCTTCTTGACTAAAGGTCATTGCGAACTAGATGAAATAGTTGGTCCTTAAATTATTTTTTCGACTAGTATTAAACTTGTCCTTAAAATAGTTTAGGGACCGAATTCTTGGTCATAGCTTAAAGAGATTTGGGGACCATTAGAAATTTGATCATGAAAATACTTTTAGGGACTAGATTTACTGGTCCTTGCATATAAGACCAATTGGTGCTTAAAAGTTTTCAAGGACTAGTTTACTGACTTAAAAGGTATTTGTATACATGCTCCATAATTTTATATTTCTTAAATTATAATCCAATCTTTAAATGCAATCACGAAATGTTGTAATGAACCTTTAGGTTATTTCTATGATTTTGTTGTTATTGTGTTGATTGGAGCATGTGTATAGTGACCTCGGGACTATTGGAGTAATTATTGGTTGGGTTGTTCATGAGTTAGATGGATTTTTGAGTCAATCAGGGAGTTAATACCTATAAAATTAGTTTTTAAATAAAGTCCTAGTAAATGGTTTCAGAATGAAATTGTGACGATTCCTTTAGCTTCGGAATTGTTGAATTAGGATAGGAACATGCTCGGTGCAATTATATCATGGATTGCTAATTTCATCGTTGGAATCAATTAATAATTGACCCAGTTAATACCATTGAGAACTGTGCCCCAAATGACAATTTTACTGGCGCGATTAGCTGCGTAATGTTAATTTTGTTCTAAGGTGACCCTTCGTATGATATCAGGGACTTCTGAATGTGATTTGACCCCAAGGGGCTTTCAATTAAAAGTTTCACATAAAGAAGTAGGACCCTCATCTTATTGTAGAAAGCTCCATTGGAAATTCTGATAGTACTGTTGGATTTGGAATGTTGAAATTTGTAAGATTACATTGTTTACAAAAATCAGAGTTTAAACAAGTCTGAAATGACAAAAAAGAGAATTGGAAGGTTATCGAAAGAGGGGTAGTGACATGGCAGTTAGGTGGCAATAGGATCAGCTACATATATATAGAATTACACATATATGTATAATTATTTTTTCCAACTTTGTACCACTATTTTGACCTTATTTTTCATTCGATTAGAGTGATTCAAAATGCTATGTGACCTGGATTTTCTTAAGGAATATCGTGGTGAAATCGAATTCAAGATTTGACATGTATTTTGGGGTAAATCTCTACTTTTTAATTGATGATATATCGAAAATGAGTAAAATTTTTACATTGTGCTATCTTGGTCATTTTTCAATGGAATTAAGTAAAAAAAATTTCTATATTATTCTATGTTCTGAGACTAATGCTGTGGTACACTAGGTGTTCGCTGATTTTGTCTAATTTTTGAGAATTTTAACCGAGAAAGTTTTGAAAAGAATATTTCCCCAATGAAGCTTTTAACTTCGTTCTTGGGCCTTTTTTTGATCTTTCGGGGTCCATTTTGGGCCAAAGATTTTGGATATGGACTCAGAGTGATATGTAGATCATGTTTTGGCGACTGTTTCGAAATTTTGGATGTGGACCCCCATTTTCCCATTTTAGTCCTAATTGATGAAATTTTACCCGTGTAGTCGATTTTGCAGATTAATCAATTGTAGTGATCTTGTGACTTATGTTTTAACAACATAGCAACATCAAGACGTGATTCAGAGGGAAAAGCTTGGCTGGATTGACTCAATGTAAGAGATGTCGGATGCCAGGTTGGCTAGGATTTCTCTAAACCCTATATTGAGTTGAAATGTTTGCATATTTGAGTTGGAATGTATAGATATATAATATTTATGGATTGAGTTATAAAGTATATGTTGTATATGGCTAGGTGTGATCTCTGTGGTATATATATATAAATAAAATGTTATGGGATAGTAGTTGTTATTTTGAGGGCTGTGTTGGTTGTAGCTGCTATATTACATGAGTTCTTATATTATATAACTACGAAAGGGCCTGAAAAGGATTAGATGGAGTTGTGAACATGTGACAGGTATGTACACTAAACTTGACTCTTGTTTGTATGTGTGTGTGGTCTGAGGCTACCAGAATATGCTAGTTATTAAGGTTGACATATGATTATTTGCTACCCTATGAGCTGAATCTAGTATCTACAACTGGTTGGTATGTATATGCATGAAATGGTTATGATTATCTATATCTTTTCTGATTACTTCTAATAGAATTTTTTGATTAGACATTATTTTATTTTGCCCTGTAGTTTATATGATCTCGTATACTATTGTTATCTGCTATATACCTGTGCCACTGGTTAGTGACTGGATAGAAACACCATGTTTTGAGGATGGATATGATGTACCCCTAAGGGAGCCTTGCATTCTATGATATGATAGGTGTTCTTACTAGCCACTAGTAGATTCGAGACATGACTGTGGACTTGGTAGCTAGGTGTAGGCTATATCCTATGCACTTTCTGGTATTTTCTATGATGAAACATTAGCTATGTGGGTTAGTCCTACGGGCTAGCACCTATTTAGAGAAGTGCAATTAGTGGCGGCTATTGTTTCCTTAGGCAACATCTCTTATAGAATTTCTACTGCGATATGATTCTAGGAAGTGACATCCTTGTGATTGTCTAGTCACTCAGGCCTTAGCTTAGGTTACATCGATGACGCTCTATGAGCTACTTTACACAGAGAAAGGGCCTGGTAAGGGAGGAATATCGGATATTTTCATGGGGCGGGCATGTGTTCTAACTCAACTCGTCCCTATGTGAGGGTGTAGAGCTTGTTTCTACTATGATATGTTGACCAAAAAACTGTGCATTGATTATATAATGTATTGCATCTGGACTTTGGTATTGATATGACTCGACTTATTTTGAGTATCCTGGATACTTATGATTTTACATAGTGGTCTATATTTACTCGGGGAACTTGTGGTTGAAGAGTTTATGGTATTATACTTGTTGAGGGGTGATTTATAGTGATGTGTAACATATATACTTTGGTGTATTGTTGACAATTATTATGCATTTGTTCGTTCCATCTGATGTTGGGGTATTTGTTTTGTATGCGAAGGTGGTGATTGCGATTATGTGGGTTTGATTAAGATTGTGAGATAACTAGGTTGAGAGTGTCATCGCCTACGTTCATTTTGGGCATGATGTGATTATTGTTGCCTACGTTCACTTAGTGCACGATATGAGTTTGGAGTTTTGGATCTGAATAGATTAGATGATTGATTGATTGATTGATTGATTGATACGTCGAGTCCTACATGGCGTTCCCCATTGTTGTTTGAGCAACAGCCACCACATTCGAGTATTCAATTTAATGAATTACACGCTCTGTGTTCTGAGTTCCGGTAGTCACACCTGAGCACCAAGGTCAGAGGACTATGGATTGGGTGTCATGTGCCAGCATAGGCTCGAGGACCCGGCTAACTTGTGATTGCTGGGACGAGGCCCCTTAATTACTTATTAGTCTTATTAGTGGGGAATGTTATAATAACCCTCTAGGTCATTTCTGCTTTTTTCTATTATTATATTGATTAGAACATATATATAGTGACCTCGAGACTATTTTGGTGCTTATTGCTCACGTTATTCGAGAGTTAGGTATTTTTGAGTCAACCCGGGAGTTATACCTATAAAATGAGTTTTCGAGTAAAGTTTTAGTAAATAGTCTCAAAATGGAATTATAACTATTCCATTATCTTCAAAATGATTGAATTAGGCTAGGAGAATGTCCGGTGCAGTTATTTCATGGATTACAAATTTGGTCGCCAGAATCAATTAATAGTTGACCAAGTCAATGAACAATTTACTAGTATAGTCTCATATTTCCATTATTTTCTACAGCTTTTTATGATCTTCAGCTATATTTTCATATAGACATAAAGCCAAATCAAACTTTTGTGTATATGAAATGAGTGAACCAAGTTTCACAATTTCAATATTTTGCTCTTCACTTAATTCTGGAAAATTCTAATCAAATATCATAATATTGAAACAAGACTTTAAAACTCTCTCTAAAACCTTACTGATACAGACGCTTTTTCATTATCACCAGAATTATGGCCATGCTGACCGTTGGCTAGTCGTCCATGATAGTTGGTCAACTTATGCCTTAAAGATCGTATGCGAACATATTGAACCTTACCTGCAAAACTGTGACTCCGGTCCCAGTCAAGCAAATCTTATACTTGCATGGTGAGAAAATTGTTGTTTGGGAATAGAATGAGGTTGAGCATATGATCATAAAGGAGAATCTCAAATACGCTGTGATTGGAAAGTTCTCCTATGGGTGGTCAAAATGATTTACGTACTCTCATTCCCAAACAATGTCATCTGAAAGGGGATTACAAGGTAGGACTCTTAAGTAATAGACACATATTGATTAGGGCTTCGCTCCTTGAAGACCATGTTCATTTACGTTTTAAGCCCACGTTCTATATTACTTTGCATGGTCGATCCTACCCCATTAGAACTTTCAAGTAGGATCCCATGTTTGATTGGGAGGAAGAGACATATACGACAGTTGCATGGATATTATTCTCGTCTCTCCTACAAAATTTCATTGGAGAAGATGCCATTTTTTTCTTTGTTATCTGTAGTGGGGAAACAACTTCAAGTTGATTTGGCAATAATAACAAAACAAGGCCAAGTTACGCCAGAGTCAAAGTTGAAGTTGACTTATTAGGAGACTTCTCCAAACAAATTAAAATTGGGATTAAGTAGCTAAATGGAGAGGCGAAGGAGAAACGGGTTCCAATCAAATATGACTTGTCCCTAGTATTGTACTACTTGCTTTACCTAGGGCCACGATGAAAAGTAGCATTATTTCAAGAACCCAGAGCTTTACAAGAAGAAGTAAAACGACAAAGAAGAAGGACAAAAGAAGGAGGAGAAGTAGCAAGGAAATAATATGAAGGCTCCTCTTAAAAAGGAAGATGATAGAACAAAGGAACAATAGCAAAGCAAAGATGACGGCTTCATTCAACAAAAAAAGAAACAAGGGGCATGAACAGACTAGCGCCTCAAGTGTGGAATACAGTGAGGATAAAGAATATGTTTGACACATTAAAGCACAAAGAAGGAACTAATGGGCAGCAAAAACAAACACAAGAGGGGCAAAACAAAGAAACTGAGGAGGAAAGTAACAAAGATGGGGCAGAAGGTTCAGAAGGAGCAAGGAACAAGGAAGACACATCTCCAAAAAAGATCGTCACACCAAAGCAGCCTCCAAAAATTACAAAAAGAACTACTGTGTTGGAAGAAAAAGCTATATCACATAGTGAGAGTAAGGCTGGAAGTAATGGGAGAAGCTTTCTGAACCAAAACATTAACAGTGAGACCCAGGACATTACTTCAAAATCTTTGAATGATTAGGGAGGACAAAGCAAGAATGAATAGAATCCTAGACCACAGGAGAAAGGTGCATACTCAGATGGTGAGGATGATCAGGAATTAGAGTGGCAGCAGGAAAGAGAGGAGGAAGAAGGAATAGAGGGTAACATCAAACATATTAGTAAGGAAGGCGATTTACCACCCAGGCATACTGATTTCTTAACTACTAAAAGAGGAAAGTATAATGTTCCTCTATAAGTACAAAGAGTAATAGGGAAAGACTGTCAGTTGTGATCAATGATTGACAAAGCTCTATTTTGGAACATTAGATCCATTAAAATCAAAATGCATTTGGGAGACTAATGGATCTAAATAGGATATTCCACTACTCTTTTATAGCTCTAATGGAACCTTTTCAGGGGCTGTATGAGATACATCAGTATAGGATAGTATGGTGTTTTAAAAATGCTCTAGTCAATTATTCTGGAAAAATTTGAATTTTCTGGAATGATTAGTTAGGGGATATTCTGTAGGATGCTAATCAACATTTAACCATGAGGTTTTAGAAAGAGAGACTGGTCTTTTTTGTAACATCAATCTATGCAAGATGTAGTGTATTAGAGAGGTCAGAATTCTGGGAAGACTTGCAATCTACTAATACAGCAAGTTGTCCCTAGATGGTGGGTGGGTATTTTTATGTCATTCTTAATGAGGAAAAGTTAGGACAACTAGTTTTCAACAATAACATGCTATAGATTTTGCTCAATGTATTAGTGTTCACTAACAGAGGCTAATTTTTAAAGAAGTAAATATACGTGGTGGAATGGAAGGATAAATGAGGTATGTATATTTCAGAGGCTAGATAGGAAGTTATTTAATCAAGAGTTATGTAAGGCATTTCCTGTGTTTGAAGTGTAGCATTTACCTAGGCAAGGATCTAATCATGCGCTTGTTCATGTAATATGTAAATCGATAGTAGGGAAACCAAAAAAGTAATTCCTCTTTATAAATTTTTTCACAAAAACTTCAAGGAGGTGGTCGAGAAGAACTGGGTAGTAGACTTTTCTGGGTGCACTTTTCTTACAAAATTAAAGAGAGTAAAAAGGGCTCTATCAGAATGGAGCAAAATGGAGTATGGGAATATATTTGTTCAAATAGCTACATTGAAAGGTATCATTCTGGTGAAAGAAGCTCAGCTTGAAATCTTGGCTTCTCCTGAAAATAGGGCAAAACCAAATAAAGTAGAGGCAGAACTTAAAAGGTTTTTGACCTTGGCGACAGAGTTTTGGAAATAGAAAGTAGGGATGAAATGGTTTGCACAAGGGGATAGAAATACAAAATTCTATCATTCCTATGTACAAGAGAAGAGGAGAAAGATGCATCTATCTGAAATTATTAATGAGCAGGGGCATACATTGACAGAGGAATCTCAAATTGTGAAGAACTAGAAAGAGTATACCAAGAGCAATTCAGAGAAGAAGATAGCAATCAGGATTTCTCAATTGTGGATATCCTGCCAAAGCTTATTACCCTAGAAGAGAATGAGGTGTTGTTGCATTTACTAGATAAAGTTGAAGTTAAGAAAGAAGTATTTGCATTGAATAGGGAAAGTGCAGTAGGACCAGATGGGTTCACAGTACTATTTTTTCAAAAGTGTTGGGATATCTTGGCAAGGGATGTCACTAGGGTGGTAAGAGCATTTGTTCTGTGTACAACAATTACCAAGGTATGTAACTCACACAAAATTGGTGTTATCAACCCCAAAAAAAGTGGTTAGAACCTTTGCAGACATAAGACCTATCAGTTTGAGTTGCTTTATTAATAAAGTAATTTCAAGGGCCTTGCATGAAAGGCTGATTGTGGTGCTCCCTAAAATTATCTCACCTAACTAGTCAGGCTTTGTGAAAGGGAGGAGCATAATTGAGAATGTACTTATGGCTCAGGAAATTATAGGGGATATTAACAAGAGAAAAAATCACACCAATGTTGTGGTGACACTTGACATGGCTAATCCATTTGATAGAGTTTCTTGGGTATTCCTCACTAATGTTTTGAGGAAATTTGGATCCTCTAAGTTTATCATTGATATGGTGTGGAGGCTTATGTATAACAATTAGTATTCAGTATTAATTAATGGATAATTACTTGGACTATTTCAATCCACTAGGAGGCTAAATCAAGGAGATCATTTATCTCCTACCTTGTTCATTATAGCTGCGGAGGTACTTTCACGGAGTCTGAACAATCTCCACCAATACATGAACATTAGTTATGGACTCCCTAAGTTGAATCTAGACATAAACCATTTGTCCTATGGTGATGATATGATACTATTCAGTTCTGGGGATAGGGCTTCTGTGATCAAGATCATGCATATCATAAGAGAATATGAGAAGGTTTTTGGGCAACTTACAAACAAAAATAAAAGCCTTTTCTACCTACATGAGAAAACTCCATGAATCTTATCTATTAGGTTAAGAAAGCTTACTGGTATAAGGCAGGATGAATTTCTTATAACTTACATAGTTTACTGTAATAACCTTGATATTGTACGACTTCATTGGAGCTTGAGGATTTCATTTTTGAAAACCATTTAGACCATGTGTAGTTCAAGGGAGACTACATGGACCATGTGAGGTCAAACAGACTGTGTGGCCTCCAGTTGTACTACATTTGGCCTTAAATTTTTTGAATGTGGCCTTGGTATGGAGTTTTGAGCTAAGGCACATCACACATGGACCCCATACGGGTCATGTGATACTTTAGACCGTGTGGAGGGTAGTGTGAATGACCTTAAGCTTGAAATGACTATTTTTGGCCTAAGTGTAGTCACATGGCCAGTCACATGGCTCGTGTGACTTGATACGGGCCGTATAGACCTCCGTGGAGTTGATTTCATAAATTTTTTCTAAGTATAGGATCTTTAAGATCAAGCTAGGTTCACCTTCAAGCCTTCGATTCAAGCTCATTTATGTTGTTTAAGGCCATCATGGGTATCCTACATCAAGTCAAGCTCAAAGGAATTTCATGCGTAACTTTTTCATAAGTACCGATTGCAGGGCCAACTTTAAATGGGCATATCTCTTAGGACAAAATGAACTAGGTGGCTCACAACCTATCAAATTAATGCTCTTTGAGTTATATTTCCAACACACTTGGTCTCAGCTCATTTGAGTTCGAAGCAAGAAGTTATGACTTTTTTGCAAAATCTGTCTAGGCTAGACTGGAGGCTTCGTGAAGTGCTTCACGACCTATGGAGCTAGGCATGAGATGTTGTGGGTAAAATTTAGAGAGATGTTTTATTGAGGTACTTTTGATATTTTTACCCATCCCCAAGGCTTTTTAAGACCTGTAAATCCCCTTTTATATTCCTAAACCTCACCTACACTAATTCCAAAACCCTCATTCAAGACTAATTCATTCAGGCCACTCTAGAATATATTCCAAAAAAGAACTCTTTAAGATTTTCAACTTAGGATCAGGAGGACTCAATTCTTCTTCAAATTCTTTTGTGTTTCTTCATCTTGGTGGAGGTATGTGGGTTTGATCCTTGATTCCTTCCAATCAAGGCGACCTAAATCTTTTCAATCAATTTTCATTAATTTAAGCTCTCTTTGAGTATAAGTTTTCATTATTTGGATTTATTAAATTAAATTGATGTCTGGGTTGTACATATTTGATGAATTAAAGTTACTTTAAGAGCTATTTTGATGATTTACATTGAGTTTATGAAATTATGAATATGCATGTCCCTTTTTAAGACTTGTTTATGCATAGGTGATTATATTATGATTATAAATGTGAATTTAATTATGTTTTCACTTGAGTTTCATATTATATTGTTGATTTTAGATTGAATCTTAATTACCCTTGTTTTCCTCACATTATTCATGGCATTTGCATTCATAACATTCAATTTTCATGAAAATTATGAAGTGGGTTAAGCCCAATTATGTTCTATGATATGATTTTGACAAGATTATGGTTATGACAAGAATGTAATCACATATATGTCTATGATTATGGCTCTTTGAGCATTATGGGTGCTTGCACCATTATGTATTTATGAATGAGCTATTCCTATGTATAGGGATTATGACTATGAATTATGATTTTGGCATTTGAGCCTAAGAATGAATTATTATGGATGGTGTTTGGCTTTTAAACCTAAGAATGCATCGACTGATTTTGGAAATGACTAATATCTCTTTTGAAAGCACATAAATATATATATACGTGTATGTGTTCTTGCTGGATGATGACTTAGCACCGATGGATTTTGGGTGTTAGGGCTATCCCCAAGAGCTCTCTCCCTTTCTTTGAACTATGTGCCAGTATAGTAATGGTAGCCATTAATGAAATGATCGGATTATAAGGGCTAGATATTCATTTATGATATGATATGATATGTCTTGATAAGGAAATTATTCCAAAATGACCAGTCGTAAGGAAGTTGTCCACCACATACGAAATGATTAGGTCATAAGGTGTGTTATACATCAGCTTTGGCAAGTAATCATCTCTCATCGATGGAGGTCAATATTGGGCAAATTCATTTAATAGATCTTATATGTTAGAGATGTCGGTTATGATCATATCCCCACTATATATTAGCATCATTATTATTTCATGCATCATGAATTTCATAGCATTTTGTTATACTACATTCCTTGTTATATATATCTCTTTCTATATAATGTGCCCTTGTCATATAACATCATATGCAAGTTTTTGGCAAGTTATATGGATTGCATCCCACATACTTAGTACATTCAAATGTACTAACACATATTTTTTTCTACATGATGTCACCATGTAGGGACCGAGGACTACGATCATCCATCGTATGACTTTAGCCGGGATCTCAAGTTTTGGCTTGTTGTGGTGAGTCCTATCTTCTAAGGACAAGCTACCATTCCTCTATGTTATGTTGCTTTTGCTTATGCTATCTTTATTTCAGGGTAAGCCTGGGACATGTCTTAGTCTCTGTCCTATCTTATGACTAGAGGAATTGTAGGACATCTTATAGACTCTTGTCGAATCTAAGTGTTATGTGTTGTATTTGTAGCTTATGGGTATGATATCTTTTGGATATGGCTATTATGGATTTGTTATGAGAATTATGATATTTATGTATGTTTTACGTGAAAATATGGAAGATTCTAACTCCTGAATTACCACCATAGAGTGAGTCATACTTACCCGCCCCTTAGTCCTTATGTGCTACATGTTATGTGAATCCATGTTAATCCCTTTCCCTATGATATACATATAGTATGAGTCCTACTTTTCCATCCCTTAGAAATATGTGTTTATGTTTTTTTTGAATACACATCCAAAACGATAATGGGAATTTTTGATACTTTGAGGCTTGTTTGGGGACTCTCAGGTTCCTATTCGCCATATCACTCCTAGATCCTAGGTCTGGGTAGTGATAGCCGCACTATTTATTATGGGAGGAAGAATAGTACTTACATTGAAGATATGGTAAGGAATGTCTCAAGGAGAATCCTATCATGGAAAAACAAGAATTTATCCTTTGGAGGAAAACATATTTTGATTAACCATGTCCTGCAATCTTTGCCTATGTACTTATTGTCTGCTATGACATCCCCAAAAGTGGTTATAAAGGGGCTTGATTAGATGTTTTTGAAGTTCTTCTAGGAAACACACGGGTGGAAAGAAGGAAGCAATGTGGCATAGGAAGACATGTGTTACCCAAAGGAAGAAGGAGGATTGGGATTTAGATCTTTATTTGAGGTGAACAAAGCAATGTATACCAGGCTATGGTGGAACTTCAGAACTTCAGTGGGTACATTTTGGGGAACCTACATGGGGAACAAATGTTGTAAAAAGAAACACCCTCTAATAGTCTAGAGTATAGGTGCATCACACATATGAAAGGGCATGGTAGCTGTAAGAGATGAGATGGAGCCTTTCATATGGTAGTAGTTAAAGTAAGGCAATGCTAGCTTCTAATTTGATAGTTGGATCATGTTAGGATCCCTTTATTATATTGAAGGGGAACTGGCAGTAGAGGAGGAGGTAGAGGTAAAAGAATTCCTGGAGGTACCTGAGGACAAATGAAGATCTGATATTTTGATGGATACTCTATCCCTATAAATGTTAGAGATGAATATTTCTAGGATAAAGCCTACAACCAGGGATGCAATGGACAAACCCTAGTGGTTAGGAAGTACCGCAGGAGAGTTTACTATCAAGTTTGGATTCCAGATTATCAGAAAAAGAGAAGAAAGATGGAGTGGGATAATCATATCTGGGCAAAGGGGCATCGTAAGAAAATAGCCTTTTTTCTTTGGAGAGCTATAAAGGACAAAATCCCCACATATGATAATTTGAAGAAGTATAAAATTTCTATGGCTTTCAAATGCTATTGTTGTAATAAGCGAGTGGAGGAAACTATAGAACACCTATTTCTAACAGTCCTCAAAGAACAAAAGCTATGGAGGCATTTTATTACCTGTGCAGGTCTAAGGCTGGAAGGACATAGATTTGCAAAAGTCCTGACAAATTGGTGGCACTATGTTGATAAAGAATGGCCTAGGTCAATCCTTAAATGCGTTCTTGCAATACTCATATGGTAGATTTGGAAGGAGGAATCAGATCAGGCATGGGAAGCAAGTCACTTACACAATACTTTAGGATAATTGTGAAAGAACCTTACATCAGTTAATAAGGTCGAAATTCTCAACATGGAGAAATGTTCCTAGACAGTGGTTAGAGTGCTTAGAACTAATTCAAGAGTTCAGATCAAGACTCTACAACAAAATAGTGAAATGGATTCACCTTGAAAGGGGTTAGTACAAATGCAGCACTGATGGAGCTAGTAAGGGCAACCCAGGGGTGAGTTCTTATGACTTTTGTAAAAGGGATGTGCATGGAGATTTGGTTTATGCAGAGGATGCTTTGATAGGGATAGCCACCTACATGGTGGCAGAGATTACAACAGTTTGAAAAGATCTGGAATACTGCAGGAGAAGTAATCTAAATCACATAATAATAGAGTCTAACTCGCTAAGTAAAGTGAAAATCCTATAGTGCGATATATCATATCATTGAGGACATTACAGATATTAGACAACAAATGGATATATCAATTCAACATACATTCAGAGAAGGCAACCAGCTGGCTGACCACATAGCAAATTAGGTAACACAACAAGAATGCAAGAAGGTATTCTTTTGTTATAATCAACTACCCAGCACATCACGTAAGATATTAAATATAGACAAGAGCCAAATCACATCATTAAGGATTAAAACCAAATATATTAAAGACAGTACCATAGAAGTTCATGGCAGATAAGATGTTAAATAGAGTACGGCTTAACACTCATATTTATATAGCAATGCCTAGTCAAACTAAACTGACTAATACCAAAGCTAAGTCATCTATCAAAAGTGAAAAAACCAACAAAATGAGAAACCAGGATGGAGCCCAGCATAGACATACATAGAGCATCCATGATTAACGTCACATGAGCAACTCCTCTTCTCTTTTTCACAACCAAATGAGGGGTTACATATCAGTAAAATAGACAGACTTTAAAGATCAAAATAAAGGCAAGCTGAAGTTATCTTACATGGTCTGCTATGCGTCAGTAATACCTAGCCCTTTTATCATTTAAGCTTCACCAGAAAGGACACCTGAGCAGCCTTATAGTTTAGTAGCAAAATAAGACTCGAAAAGAAGGAGTCAAGAACGAAGCCTACCTTTGAGAGCTGACAATCGAAGAAGAATACATGCACAACACATGTAGAAAGTTGCAGACCCACAAGTTGTTATACTCAAACCTATGGTTGGGATGCCATGGCGGCAACATCATTGGAAGTTGATGAGAAGTGGAAACAGAGCTGCAGAGTTTCTTTTTAGAAACCCTACCTTTCCACATACTCCTTTATCTGACCTAAGGTGGTGGGGACATTAGGCGGGGTTTTAGGTTAATTCGTTGGGTTCTTGTTTTGGTGTGTTGGATAGTGTTATATCTGGCTTTTTTAATCCTCCTTGTTAATTCATAAAATGCCCCAAAGGCTAAAGTTTAATTTTTAAAAAAAGTTCACCCAGTCAATGCCCTTGGAAACTGTACCCTAAATGAGAACTTTGATAGTGCGGTTAGCTCCAGAATGTAAATTTTTGTAAAGGGCGACCTTTTGTTTGATATTGAGGATTTCTAGATGTGATTTGACCCTAGGGTCCTTTTTGTTAAAAGTGGTGTATAAAAAGGTAGGACCCTCAGCTTATCGTAGGAAGCTCCATTGGAACTGCACTGTTGGATCTGGAGTACTGAAACCTATATGGTTACATAGATTATTTGCAAAAATCTGAGTCTGAACAAGCCCAAAATGATGATGAAGAGAATTGGAAGGTTCTTGAAGGATGGGTAGTGATATGGCAATTAGGTGGAAAGAGGATAATTTACATATATATAGAATTATCCATATATGTATAATTATTTTCTCCAACTTCAAACTATAATTTCGAGCTCATTTTTCATCCAATTTGAGTAATTCAGAATGTTACATGGCTCATATTATCGCAAGGAATATCATGGTGAAGTTGGATTCAAGATTTAATATGTATTTTGAGGTAAATCTCTACTTTTGATTGATGATATATCGAAAATTAGTGAAAACTTTACATTGTGATATTTTTGTCATTTCTCAATAAAAGTAAGTGAAATTTATGTCTAAATTATTCTAGGTTCTGATGAGAAGGTTATGGTATGTTGGGTGTTCGCTGATTTGTCCGATTTCTGAGAATCTTGACAAATAATGTTTTGAAAGAAGTTTTCCCTTAGTGGCTTTAACATCATCTTTTGGGCTTTTTCTTAGTTTTCTAGGGTCTATGTTAAGTCAAATTTTAGGATATGGACTCAAGATGATGTGGGGATTATTTTACAAGAATTGGTTTAGTATATTAGGTATGGGCCCTAATTTTTCCCATTTTAGTCGTAATTGATATAATTTCACATACTATCTGAGATTTTATAGCCAAATCAGTTGTAATGATCTTATGACTTATGTTTTAAAAATTGAGCAACCTAATAAAGAGATTTAGAGGGGAAAACTTAGCTGGATTAACTCAAAGCAATAGATGTCGGACGCCAAGTAGGTTAGACTTTCTCTAAACCCCAGACTGAGATGAAATGCTTACATATTTGAGTTGGAATGTGTAGAAATATATTGTTTATGGATTGAGTTGTCGAGTATATGTTGTATATAGATGAATGTGATCTGTGTGTGTTGTGTGTGTGTATATATATATAAATATTATGGATGGTAATTATTTTTTTGAAGGTTGTGTTGGTTGTAAGTGGCATAAAAAGGGTTGGCTGGAGCTGTTAACATGTGTCAAGTATATACACTAAGCTTTACCCTTGCTTGTATGTGTGTGTGGTCTGCGGCTACCGGAATATACTAGTTATTGAGGTTGACCTGTGATTACTTGCTACCCTATGCGCTGAATCTAGTATCTATATATAGTTGGTATGTATATATATGATATGATTGAAGTTATGCATATCTTTTCTGAGTATTTCTAGTTGAATTTTCTGATTAAACATGATTATGTGTTCCTCTATGGTTTATATGATTTTGAATATGGATATTATTTGTTATGTACTTTTGTCACTAGTTAGTTATTGGAAAGACATACCATATTCTGGGAATGAGTATGGTGCACCCCAAAAGGAGCTTTGCATTCTGTGATATCAGAGGTATTGCTACTGAGTTACTAGCTGGTTAGAGATGGGAGTGTGACACTAGTAGCTCAGTGCAAGCTATATCCTACATGCTTCCTGGGGTTATCTGTGACTTAAGACTAGCTATATGGGTTACTCCTAGGGACTAGCACATTATTTATAGAAAAGCACTTTATTAGTTGGCATAGGGTTGCCTTGGGAAACGTCCCTTATAGCAATTGGTCTAAAATATGATTCTGGGAAGGCAGCGTCCTTGTGATTGTCTAGTCTCTAGGACCTTAGCTTAGGTTGCACCAATGCTACCCTATGGACCGCTTTACATAGAGAAAGGGCCTAGTAAGGGCAAAATTTGGGTTATGCCATGCGGAAGGCATGTGTTCTAACTCAACTTATCCCTGTATGAGGATGTAGATCCTGTTTCTACTATGATATGTTGACTAGGAGGCTGTGCATTAATTATATGTCATATTGCAGCTGGACTTTCCTATAGATATGACTCGGTTGGTTTTGGGTATCCTAAATACTTATGATTTGTTGTAATGGTCTATGTTTACCCTGGGCACCTGTGATTGAGAAGGTTATGGTGTACTTAGTCTTGGTGAGGCATGATTCTTCTGTGATCTGTGACATATATACTTTTGTGTATTGCTAATAGTTATTGTGCATTGGTTTATTCCATCTAATACTGGGGTATCTATTGTATCTGAGAGAGGTGGTGGTTTCAATTATGTGGGTTGGATGAGACGACGGTATACTTAGATTGATAGTGTCGTCGCCTATATTCACTCTTCGCATGATGTGATTATCGTTGCCTATGTTTACTTTGCCCACGATATGAATTTGGAATTCTAGATCCGAATAGATTACTTAAGTGAGTGATTGATTGATACCTTGAGTCCTAGATGACATTCTTAATTTTTGTTTAAGCACCTGCGACCTCGCTCGAGTATCTGAGTTCACGAGTTACATACGTCATATTTAAAGTTCTGATGGTCATGCTTGAGCGTTGGGCGACGAATATCAATTTTGCAGACTGAGCATCATTAGTGATTCTAGTCAAGGACCCCCATTGATATTCCATAAGCTTGGGGCCCATGACTGATATCCTGAGATGAGAAACTATTATTTATGCAAAAGGGATCCTTTCTCTCTCTAGGATATGCATTATCATTATATTAAGTGTCAAACCATCTAGCCTTGGCTGAATGGTTGACTAAAGGCTAGGTCATAAGACTATGGATTGGGTGCCATATGTCAGCAAAGGGTCAAAGACCTAGTTTACTTGTGATTGTTGGGGCGAGGCCCCGTGATTACTTACCCATGGATCCACTCACCTATTCACACCCTAACTATGCATGGGTATACCTTTTAAGCTTATGAGGTCTTAGGATGCGTTCATGCTTAGATACTAGGGTCTTACACCTATGTACACCTGACCCTTGTTCTAATGATATGGAGAGCTAGGCTCTGCATGTGATAGTTCTATGGGATTTAGTGAAGGTTCTGAGGGATTTTGTGATTCTCTATCGATATTATTATTGTGCATGGGTCTACCTTCTTGGCTTATGGGGTCTAGTTAGCGTATAGGCATAAATACTAGGGCCTTGCACCCATATACAACACTATGCCTCAGTTGGGGACATTGTAGTATTAGCCTATGCACTTATGTTAGTGGTATCTATGTTCATCACTTAGTTTGGTTCGGTTATTATTTTTCATCTCCTTGGTTAGTGTAGTGGTATGCTTGTGCCTTTATCTGAGTTCATTTTCTACACTACTGTGGTTCTTGTTATATTTGGGCTTTATATGTGTTTACTATTTCACTCAGTCGGTAGATAATGCCTACTGGGTACCCTTTTTGGTACTCACCCCTACTTCTGTATCTTTCTATGGTGCAGGTCTTGGTATGGGATGTGATAGCTAATTTCACCAACTTTTGGAGCACTCAAGAGTCTTTTGCTGAGCACCAACAACTTTGACTTCTTAATAGTCTTATTCTTATATATGACCATCTTTTGTCTCAAAATATTAGCCTTGTATGGTAATGTTATGTATTCATAAATTCAATTTGATTTATTATATTATGATTATTGATATATGTATACGACATGTCCTTGTGTCTATTCTAGCTCTATATAGTTTAATTCCATATTCTGGGTAGGTTTCGATTATGTATATTATCATACTGTTTATGGTTTGGACTAGAAATCTAGGACTTATACCGTAGGGGTTGAGTAATTGGCTTGCCTATAAGTGGGATCTAGCAGGTGCCACCCTGATCGGGACAAGGTCGTGAGAAGGTGGTATCAGAGCTTAAGGTCCGCTGGTTTATAGATTTATCATCTAGTAGAGTCTTGTGGATAGGTGCGGAGACGTCCGTGGCTTATCTCTAAGAGTCTATGAGATATTTAGGAACTTTCCTATCTTGTTGATTCTATTCTGTATCTCGTCAATGGTTTTACGATTTCTAAGAATTTTGGGTCAATTCATCCTTCTGCATGGATGTTGCATAGAGGCTAGACTCTGAGCAGAGGAAGTGTTGCATCATCAGTCCTAGATAGGGAGCAACCTTCAAAGCCCGTTGACTAGAGCTAGATGCCCTTGAGTTGTAACAGTCTAGTAAGGAAGCTTATAGGAATTGAGAATGTAAGTGGGCCTCAGAGGTAGGCTTCGTGATCAGTACTTGATTGGCTGTGGCTATTATTGTGCTATGAGAGATGTTATTGGGGATGGAGTTCTTTGAGACATATATCTATAAGTCAGCAGTTGGTTAAAGGTTATATAGGCAATGAGCACTCTTGATAAAGATCCTGAAGGCTAGATAAGTTGTGACTGAGGTAAGTTTGAGCATTGCTGCCTTTCAGATATCCGTATCTGATTATTTACCTATTGGTTTGCCTTGTTGGGTTTTCTAATATTGATGAGTATGTGTACTTGGTGGGATTCTGAGTAGTTTTCACCTATGTTACGATTATACCCTGTTGGTAGTTGAATGTATGCCAAACCCTATGATTTATACATATGACTATTTTGATGCTTACCTACTAGAGTGGGTAGTTTATATTGGTGTACATAGTATTTGAGAGGTCGACTATCGATCATACCCCTGGATACACCTTCTACTTCTATGGTTACAATTCTATTGTGATGATTTGTTGATATGCGGTCCTCTTAATTTTCTGGTGACTGGACTTTGGTATAAAATGTTATTCCTGGAGGCTTAGTTGGATTAGCTATTGTTGTATTGGATATTATTACGTTATCAGCTGAGCTACCGACCCCTCTTCCTTAGGGATTTGTTATGATTGTTAGCCAATAGGGACTGTGTTATCTAAAAGGGGATGTTAATCACCTTGTCGGATTGTTTTATATTGAGTTATGGTTTCACATTTTCAGTTACATTGTTTATCTTATCACCAACTTGAGAATGGGTTTCGAGTTCCTTTTATCTTAGGTCAAATATTGAGCTAGAAAGTCCCTTTTATTAGTAAGGGATTAGGTATGATGATTCCTCAGATTGTGATACGTGAGTCAAGTGATATTTTCGAATGGCCTCAATTTTGTCATTGCCCTTGAGGTAGATTGACTTATATTATACAGTTATCGATGTGGCAATCTAATTGGCTAGTTTGAGCCTATATAGCCAAGCCTATATAGTGCTGCCTTAGCCAGGATTCGGGTTATTCAGGATAGATTAAGGATAACTCTAAGTCATCACCCTATGTTATGCCAACCATGAGTGCTGATATTTTCAGCTTGAGATTGGAAACAGAGTAGTTCTGAGATAGGTTGGGCTAGTTGCACTTGTTATATATTCTGCTCTCCATGTATTAATTTTGTGTCGATGTATTCCGAATGAGTTACATGTACCCTAGTATTATTTTATTGTGTTAGATGATTATCTGATATTTCTAAAGGAGGTTGTGGTCATAGACATTATAGGGGTTTCCCTGGATCTTTTGTGACCATTGTGAGTAGATGATTGTGGTTATTGGGCTGACTACTTTGTTGTATAGCAGGAATTTTGTAACTTATAAGAACTAGTGGATGTTGTTACAATTTCTGCCAAGGGATAGTTTTGAAACGCTATAGAATGGGGGATGAATGGTAATAACTTTTGAGGACCATGTTTAAGAAGTGAGATACGAATGTCAAGGTACAAATGGAAGTACAGAGAACCTTTTGAGTGGGTGACATATTGGTTAATTGATTCATTGGTGCGTGGTTGGTAGTGATGCTGGGTAGATTAGATAGCAATGGAAGGTGTTTTTGGCCTTGCGTGTGAATGAGAGCATATTAGCTATTGTCCTCAGTTATTTGGTAAGCCTATGGGCCATTTGTGGTTGATCGTGGGAGTTGCTTGTATAATGGAGCCAAAAATGGAGTAAAATTTGTATATTGTAAATCATGAGAATAGTTATGAACAACCATGATTATCTAAACATCCGATGATACAGTAAGGATAGGTATGTCTAGCCGATTGATCCTTATGACTTGTCAGCTCATTAAGCAGAGGGAACAAATAGTGGATTCTTGAGTCTTCTTTATGGAATTGGTGCACCGACTCACTGGTATATACAGATGAGTGGTGGGATTTCTAGATAGTAAGGGTGGAACTGAATTATTGTAGAATTCGAAACATGCTTATGACTTATATACTCGTAGTGGTGTGGATTGGAGCCTACATGTACATTTGTATTCATACTTTCATGGACGAAAATTTTATTAGTGGGGGATGTTGTAATAAACCTCTGGTCATTTCTATGGTTTTGTTGTTATTATATAGATTGGAGCATATGTATAGTGACCTCAGGACTATTGAAGTGATTATTGGTCGGGTTATTCAGGAGTTAGGTGGATGTTTTAGCAAATCGGGGAATTATACCTATACAATAACTTTTCAGGTACAGTCCTTATAAATGGTCTCAGAATGGAATTCAAATGATTCCATTAACTCCGACATAGTCGAATTAGGCTAAGAGCATATCCGGTGTAATTATATCATGGATTACAATTGGATGTCGAAATTAGGTAATTGTTGACCCAGTTAATGTCCTAGGGAATCATACCTAAGATGAGAATATTGATAGAGCGGTTAGCTCTAAAATGGTAATTTTGGACTAGGGCGGCCCTTTGTATGATATCGGGGACTTCAAGTTGTGATTCAACCCCAGGGGGCTTTCCGTTAATAGTTGTGTATAAAGAAATGGGACCCTCAGCTCATCGTAGGATGCTCCGTTGGAAATTTTGACTGTATCAATAGATCCAAAATGTCGAAACACATATGGTTACATAGTTCATTTGTGAAAATCAGAGTCAAGAGAAGTCTAAAATGATGAAAAAGAGAATTAGAAGGTTATTGAAGGAGGGGCAGTGACGTGGTAGTTAAGTGGCAAGAGGATCAGCTGCATATATATAGAATTATACATATATGTATAATTAATTTCTCCAACTTTTTACCGTGATTTTGATCTCATTTTTCATCCAACATGAGTGATACAAAAGGCTACGTGACTCGAATTTTCACAAGAACATCATGGTGAAGTCAGATTCGTGATTTGACATGTATTATGAGGTAAATCTATACTTGTTTGTTGATGATATATCGGGATTGAGTGTAAACTTTACATTGCCATATCTTGGTCATTTCTCAACAAAATTAAGTGAAATTTGTGTCTAGATTATTCTATGTTTTGAGAAACACTATGATATGTTGGGTGTTAGCTAATTTTGTCCAATTTTTGAGAATTTTGACCAAGAAAGTTTTGAAAAGAATATTTTCTTAGTACAGGTTTTAACTTCAATTTTGGCCTTTTCTCGGTTTTCCAGGGTCCATTTTGGGCTGAACTGTTGGTTTTGGACTTAGGGTGATGGGGGATCATATTTTTGGGATTTGCTTAGAATATTGGTAGTAGGCCATGATTTACCCCATTTTAGTCGTAATTAATCTAATTTCACTTGTTTTCTAAGATTTTACAACCAAATCAGCCGTAATGATCATATGACTTATATTTTAACAAATGAGCAACATTAAGAAACGATTTAGAGAGGAAAAACTTAGCTGGATTGACTCAAAGCAAGAGATGTGAGATGCCAGGTAGGCTAGGCTTTCTCTAAACCTCTAGACTGAGCAGAAATGTTTGTATATTTGAGTTGGATTGTGTAGAAATACAATGTTTATGGATTGAGTTGTGGAGTATATGTTGTATTAGGTTACACTGACTCTGCCCTATGAGCTACTTTACATGGAGAAAGGGCCTAGTAAGGTTTAAATATAGTTTATTGCCATGGGGAGGACATATGTTCTAAATCGATTCGTTTCGTGTGAGGGTGTAAAACCAGTTTCTACTTTGATATGTTACCCAGGAGATTGTACATTAATTATATGTCATACTGTAGCTGGCCTCTGGTATAGATATGACTCGATTGGGTTTAGGTATCCTGGATACTTATGATTTTCTACAATGGTCTGTGTTTTACTCTAGGCACTTGTGATTGATGAGGTTATGGTATACTTGGCCTTGGTGAGGCATGATACTACAGTGATATGTGGCATATATACTTTGGTATTGGTGACAATTATTCTGTATTTGTTCATTCCATCTGATGCTAGTATATGTTGTATCTAAGAGAGGTGGTGATTGAATTTATGTTGGTTGGATTAAGACTGTGGGATACCTAGGTTGACAGTGTCGTTGCTACATTCACTCTGGGCACGATGCAATTATCGTCGCCTTAGTTCACACTAGGCATAATATGACTTTGGAGTTTTGAATCTGAATAGATTTGATGAGTGAGTGATTTATTGATACCTCAAGTCTCAAATGATGTTCCATAGTTATTGTTCGAGCACCGGTGACCATACCCAAGTATCTGAGTTCACAGGTTACGTACCCCATGAATTAAGTTCCAATAGTCATGCTTGAGCATCAAACAATAGATAATTATTCTATAAATCGAGCGTTGGGTGAGATATGGGTCGAGGACCATGATTGATATTCCATAGGGTTGGGCCTCGTGATTGACATCTTAATATTAAACAATATTATTTATGTGAGGGGGATCCTTTCTCCCGAAAGAGATATATCCCAACATTATATTCAGTGTCAAATAATCTGGCCGTAGATGACTACTTGACTAGAGGCTAAGGTTAGAGGACTATGGATTGGGTTACATGTGCTGATATGGTGTTGAGGAAATAGTTGACGTGTGATAGTTGGGGCGAGGCCCCATGATTACGTACATATTGATCTACTCACCTATTCACACTCTGATTGTGCATAGATATACCTCCTGGGCTTATGGGGACTTAGGGTGCATTCAGGCTTAGATACTATGGCATTACACCCACATTCAATTGACCCATATTCTGATATAGAGAGTTAGGCTCTACATGTGATGGTTCTATGGGATTCTGTGATTTTCTGTCTATAATATTAAAATGCGCAAATGTAACTTTTGCTCTTATGAGGACCCTGTTGGCATACAGGTATAGATACTATGGCCTTGCACCCTCGTAAAATACTATGCCTCAGTTGGGAGTGTTATGGTATGAGCCGACGTAGTTTCCTCACTAGTATCAATGTTCATCACTTGGGTTGGTTCGGTTACAATTATTCATCTCCTTGGTTGGTTCAGTGGTGGTTTAAGGGTTTCCAGACAAGCTTATGCCTTTGTCTGAGTTAGTTTTACTACATTGTTGTAGTTCTCTTTATATTTGGGCTTTACACATGTTTATTATTTCACTTTGTCAGCCAAAGATGCCTATTAGGTGCCCTTTTTGGTACTCACCCCTATTTCTACATCTTTCCATGATTGCAGGTCTATGTATAGGCCATGATAGCTGAGTTGGGGAACTTCGACAGGGCCCAGGAGAATTTCGGTGAGCAACGGTAGCTCTAGCTTCTTTGTAGTCTCCTTCCTGTTGATGGTTGTCTTTTCTCTCCATACATTGGCCTTGTATGGTAGTGTTATGTATCCCTAGATGCACTTTGATTTTGTATATTATTATGATTATTGATAAATGTATTTGATATGTCCTTATGTCTCTGTACAGTTAACTTCGAGGTTCTAGGTAGGTTTCAGTCATATATATTGTCGTATTGGTTAAGGTTTGGTCTAGAAAGCTAGGACAGGTACCATGGAGATTGGGTAATTGACTTGCCTATAGGTGAGATCTAGCAGGCACTATCATGATCGGGACTGGGTCTTGACAAATGCATATATGAAAAATACCATCATTTTCTTTCATATATATGTAAATTAAAATCACACACCATAATAGACCATTCACATCATTTGTTTGCACAGCATCTTCATGAAAAAAAAGAAAACGAAAACAGCTAATATCCTCTATGAAATAATATTAATGCAGTTGAAATCCTGTTGGCTCATCAAACTGCCTCAGTTCTTTGAGCAACAGAACCACCAGTAGAAATTATCATATTTGAAAAGTGTCAAATCCAGCAACTATTGTGAGCAGTTGTTGGTCTAGTTTATGTCAAACCCATATAGGAGAGTGCATATTCCAACCTTATAGGAGGGGAACAAAGTCTATATTTGCTTATTGGAAGATGTAGCAATCGATAAAGTTCGGATAGATAGCTAAGATCTAGCATCAACTAATAAACATATTGTAGTTACAAGGCAAGTAGTGTGCTGACAAAGCACAGTAGTTTAATGCACCTGCAATAGTCAAGGACATAACTAACCTAACCAATGTATGATGAAAGTAAATTTAAAATCAAGAGAGCTAAATTGTGAACAACCAAGCTAATACACAAGCATTTTTATAGAGAATGTTAAGTCTAAAAAATGGTGCAACTTTAATTGAGATAATCGAAGCTACTTACACAGAGGAGTCCAATTTTCATAGCATAAGGAGCAACATATTTATAAGTATATATGATCTGGGAATCCTTATTCTATCTTAATAACTTGTTGTAATTTACCAGACTGTAGAATAATAAACCAAAATATGACCAGATCATACCAAAGTAAAACAATAGTGAATTAAGAGGTTTCTTATTTATGTAACATTGGGACCTTTTCACAAAAAAAAAGTTAAAAAAATAACCATATGCATAGGACACTTTTCCTTAACAATCATAAATAGTTTAACAGAAACACTCTCAAGAAAGTACGATAAGATTGATAAATGACATCAATGTGCATAGTGTGATCCTACGTGTATGGTTTGGAAAAGGTAGAGTGGGCACCAACCACCTCTACCTTTGTGCGAGGTATAGAGGTTGTTTCTAAATGAGGAGAGATAGAATATGTTAAAAAAATAACATGAGTACTTCAGATTTCCAATACTGATAATTTTCATAATAAGAATCACTAAAACAAACACCAATATTTAGACAAATAACGATATCTAGTAACTTGAATGTTTTAAATAAGAATAGCCTGACCCAATGTAGTTGTGGATATAGGGAGAGACACCTTATTGATCCAAAACAGTCTATCTGTGTATATCTTCTGGTCATTTACGCGTCATATTTCATAATTCAAATGAAGAATTGCTTATAAAAGAACTACATTGTCACCAAGACTAGACAAGTTATTTTATCAAGGAATATAAAAACGTCCTCTATATTATTACCATATCTCGTTGATGTTAGTCATGGTGCATATTAAAATAGAAACAGCAAATATATGAAAATTATAGGATAGAATCAGTGAGCATTAATGTTGAAATGAATTCACCACAAGTTACTGCTAGAAATTACAGGAGTTTGGGTTATATACTTTGAAGTTGCAAAATTTCAATTCATTTCAAAGTTAAACTCAAACATTTCTCTATAGAATTGCATAAGTGAAATAAAGGACTTCCAAGTTGAGAGATAAAAAGGACACATATTTAGTAATTAGTAGCATGAATTATGAAAAGAGAGCTTAGTAATTGTGTTTAAATTATAGATAAAAAATAGAGTTAATGTTAAAATGGACCAAAATAAAGTGTCAAAATAAAAAATTAGAGCAAGTTAGAGGGGTTGTGTATGTCATATCATGGCATGTGAAGTACACTCTCCCATTTGTTGATTCCTTGGATAGAAGTGTCAAAATAGAACATGAAAATTGATGTTGAAGGGTCAAAATGGAACAAGGTTGAGTTAGGGACAAATTTAGGAGTGTACATATGTGATTGGCCTTTTTTCGTGGAAATATGATGTGCCCTATCTAATTACATTACACTCTAGTAAGAAAGAAAATGCACATATATATATATACATATGTGTGCATGGATGAGTATCTTTCCTGCAAACACCAAATTTTTGAATAAAGAAATATGCTCTTCATCAATGTCATAATTCTTTTACTCGTAGGAGAAGGTGTAAAATCATGCTCTGTGTGATTAGAGTTGGACAATGTAATAACTCATTGATAATTTTAACCACTAATAATTTTCACTAAAAGAATTTACAAAAAAATAAAAATATAATAATAATAATAATAATAAGAGAAGCGACCATATTCCTTTTTTCTTCAATATGTCGTTGTAGAAGGAAAAAGAAAAAATATTAGGGCAGATTTTCATCCCTTTCTTTTCGAAGAAACACGTGGCTTATCAAGGTTATTCAGGGAATTTCATACATAGAATCAACTTGATCTTTGTACTGCTATTTTGTGTGATAAAGCGTAGGTATTTTCTTGTTGTTGTGTGCTTCTGTTAGTTGAAAATATATTTAGCAGTAGTTTCACCAATTAAGTTTTAACAATGAGACTAAAATACCTTTACTTTTAATTTATAGTCTAAGGTATTAAGGTTTAACTCTAAATTTGAAGGTTAGGGATGTAGAAACTTGAGTTTGACCAACATAATTGATATTGCTAATCAATATTTTTCATAGATTGAGGCAAGCAGGGGAGTATTTTTGTAGGTCCCCTATGCGTGCAAGGTTATGGAACTTGTCATTAATAAGGTGAGTGAGACTTCAAACTTTAGTATTTGCCTTTCAAATAAGCTTTAAAAAAATATATTTTTCTCTATCTGGTGTATGAGTTGGGACAAGCATGTGCTTGACAAAGTTGATGTTCTTTAATCAGCCCTATATATGCTATCTTGAGTAGAATACCAGATATTTTTATAAGTTACATATAGTGTGATGCTAGATACCCTTCATTATTAATGTGATGTGGTCATTAGGGACATACTTAGCTGTCGTAATATGTTAGGGGCTTTCTACATGCTGCCATAGTATACTTTTAGAGCATTATACATGCTGCCATAGACTTGTCGGGGTGATAGGTTGATCTCTTTCACTGTTGTTTCTGAAAAGTTTTGAGTGTGGATTGAATTGAGATATGTAGTGACCTTTTTGAACATTTGTCTAAACTTAGTGATCTTATTATGAAGTATATTCTTGTGTATATTATTTATGTATATTTTGGGTGCAGATATATTTTATAACTCTTGTTCTAGGGGTATTAAAATAGCAAGTCGGGGATCTTACTAGGTTATATTTATATATAGCTCACTCCTTAATTGCATATCATTGCAGATACTGTTGTAAAAGGTGAGTTTTGTGGCTGGCGAGTTCATTCTCGTGGACTCTATTGCTGAGGTAAACCTTCGCATTGTTCGTAGAGGCTACTATGTCAGCTTTATCTATTATAGTTTTTTTTCTTGACGTTTGCATGTCTGACAGTTGAACTCAAGTCACTCTAGTAGCTGCTCCATGATTTTATTGTGGGATTTAGGTTAGAGATATTTTATTAAGTGACCTTTTTCTTTTGTAACTTGATATATGATTTTGGTTTTATAATTGTTCTATTTATATAAGTAGTGATGAGGTTTGGTTTTGCACCTATAGTATCTTTGTGATTTGATAATTTAGATGTGTGTATGGATGTTTGGTTCTCCCGAAAATGGTGTAGATAGGTTCTAGTTACATCTAAGGGGTATCTTGGGATGTGATGAAGTCGGTATCAGAGCCTAAGCTTTAAGTCCAGGGATCATGGAACAGTGTTTGGTAGAGTCTTGTTCATGGGTATGTAGGCATCCATACTTATGACCTTGAGGCTACTGAACATTTACGATGTATTATCTTTTACATTCCTTATTCTTTTATTGAGTTGAATCAAGTTTAACTTTTGAATATTTTTTGCAGATGGCTAAGAAGTAGGGCTCTTCCTCTGTTGTTCATCTAATGTAGCTATTGGACGTGGTGGGGGACATGTTACTAGCTCTGGTGGCATTCTGGGTAGGTTTCATCCTACTAGGGCACTTGCTGCTCCTCAATCAAGAGTTATGAATGAGGGATAGACCCGAACTAATGCCCCAGAGTAAGTGCAGAAACAGGTTGCTTAAGATGCTCCCTAAACAGTGCCAGCTACTACACCTGCTATTGCTTTAACTATAGATATTATGATGAGATTGTTGAATGTGTTTGTAACGACCCATTTAATTATTTTGAGATGTAAAGTTTCATATGTTATAAAAGCTTTATCTCGTGAATTCTAAAGAGACTTTTTGAATTATTCGATAATTTTCGTTATTTCGTTGAGTGATAATTCTGTATAATTAAATTAACTAGTTGGTTAAATTGATATTTCAAATAATACCATATATCACTTGTCCTAAATTAATTAAAATAAGTAATAGAATTTATCACTTTTACTACATAAAAATACCTAATAAAGAGCTAATAACAAAGGATAATAAAAGAATAAGAAAAAGAAATTAAAAAATAAAATAATAAAATAAGTATGAGGGCTAATGAACACAGCCCAATAGAAACAGACTAGTATGAAAAACAAATGGATGAGAAACACAATATAGAATGAAGAAAAGCCGCGAAGAGTTTCGGGTAAGTGGACTATCATTTGGCTTCTGCAAATTTTAGTAAATATATGTATATTGCATTGATGTAACATTATGTCTTCAGGAACAATTGAAGCATATCAGAATTGATGTATTGTGATTGGGGGAGAAACCTATAAAACCTAAGGTATAACAATGATGAGAATCAATAGGAAATTTATATCAATTTTAATATATAAAATAGTTAGTGGAGAAGTTAAAGCACCACATGTAGTGTTAGTACATATACGGAGAACTTTCTTAATTTTAGTTATAGAGATTCTTCCGGTTATCATCTTGACATTCAAAGTTTTTAACATAGTAGAGTAGAAAATCAAATAGTATGTATATTGTAGTACATTACTATCATTGAAGTTATGTTATTTGGAGGAATTAAGACTTAACCATATGCTTGGGATTTGGGAATTTTGATTATAGAATGGGTGAGTTTTGGGGGTTTAGGTTAGATATATAGCAATATGGGTGTCCTTAGATTTGATTATAGAATGGGTGAGTTTTCGATAGGGTGCACCGGTTGCTCAGGAAGTAGGTGGACTGCCATGATTATTTGCTATGGTCAGATAGGATGTTGAGGGATCTAATGTTGTAGTCGGAGGTATTATTTATTGTTGATTCTCATGAGGTATATCCTTTTATTGATCTTGGTTCTACATAATTATATGTATCCCCGTCTTTTGCTATACATTTAGAATGACAAGTTCAGACTCTTAATATGCCATATATGATTATAACTCCGATTAGGGAGACTTTATCAGTGGATAGAGCATATAGAGATTTTATTATATCTGTGTAGGGCAAGGACACAATAGTTGCTCTATTAGAGTTGTTGCTATCTGACTTTGATGTAGTTATAGGCATAAATTGTTAGCATCATATTATGCTTTGGTTAATTTTTATGCTAAGCTTGTATATTTTAATTTTCCTGGAGAACCATCTTTAGTGTGGAAAGGCATTACCCCTCTGACATGGGGAAAGATAATATCTTATGTAAAGGCATGTAGAATGATTAATCATGGGATGTTTAGTTTTATTTCTACTATCTATGATACTCAGGGGGGATATTGCTATTGATAGTATTCCAGTTGTATAAGAATTTGTTGATATCTTTCCAGTAGACTTATCTGGATTACCTCTGATGAGAGAAATTGAGTTCAACATTGATTTAGTGTCAGGGACCCAACCTATCTCTATACCTCCATATTATATGGCTCAAGCTTAATTGAGTGAATTGAAGGTCTAACTCCAAGAGCTACTTGATAAGGGGTTCACTAGGCCTAGAGTATCACCTTAGAGTACTCCAGTTATTTGTGAAAAAGAAAGATGACACGAATAGAATGTGTATTGACTATAAGCAGTTGAACAAGGTAACAATCAAGACTAAATATCCACTTCCTTGTATTGATAATCTACTCAATCAGTTGCAGGGTGCTACTCACTTTTCCAAAACTGATTTGAGATCAGGTTATCATCAACTGAGAATAAAGACCGAAGATATCTCAAACACAGCCTATTGAACTAGGTATGGGCATTTTGAATTTTTGATGATGTCTTTTCAATTGACTAATACACGTGCAATATATATGGACCTCATGATGGGGTATTCAAGCTATGCTTAGACCATTTTATGATTGTATTCATTGATGATATGTTGATCTAGTCTCGAGATGAGACTGAGTAAAAACATTATTTGAGAGTTGTATTGCAGACACTTAGGGAATGAAAGCTTTATGCTAAGTTCTCAAAATATGACTTTTAGAAGGAAAAAGTTTTCTTTTTAGGACACATGGTGTCACGAGATGAGATTCAAGTTGATCCAAGAAAAGTAGAAGTTTTTCGAGATCAGCCTCAACCTAATAATCCTATAAAGATATATAGTTTCTTGGGGCTAGATCGATAATACAGATGATTTGGGGAGGTTTTCTCAAGGATAGCTGCTCTATTAACATATTTAACTCATAAAGGTGTGATTTATCAATGGTCAGATGAATGTGGAAAGAGTTTTCAGAAATTAAAGACTGCATTGACTACAACTCCTATTTTGACCTTACCCATAGTAGAGGGTGGTTTCACTATTTACTGTGATATATGTAATGTCGAATTGGGTTATTTCTTAACACAGAATGGTAAATTAGTGACATATGCTTCTCAACAGCTAAAGATCTATGGAAAGAAATATTTGAAACATGACTTAGAATTGGCCACAATTATATTTGCACTCAAAATCTAGCGTCACTATCTTTATAGCGAGCCTTGTGAAATCTATACTGATAACAATAATTTACAATACATATTCAAGTAAAAAGATCTGCATTTGAGGCATGGTGGTTGAAGCTACTTAAAAACTATGACCTTACTATGCTATATCATCTTAGAAGGGCGAATGTAGTGGCAGATGCTTTGAGTAGAAAATTTATGGACAACTTCTCCTGGATTGTTGTTGAAAAGTGACCTATGGGTAGGGATATTAGTCAATCAAGGAGTTCAAAGTGATCATACATTGCCTAGAAGGTTTTCTACAGGTATGTTGGTGCAATCATCCTTAATTAGAGAAGCCATATCTTACTAATATGACGATCCCCAACTAGCAAGATTATGAGATCAAGAGTAGAGTGGAGGCGTGAAGTCATTATCAATTGATGGCGAGAGTATTTTGGATTGACATGTTAGGACCCGCAACATAATTTAAAACTCGAACGTCCTTAATTGGTTCGATTTAATAAAGTATTGGGACCTATGTAATATTCTACTTAACTTAGGTCCTTAAGAATAAAAGAGATGTGGGGTCAAG
>JAOTQJ010149740.1:0-32481 GCA_025642045.1 Solanum sejunctum
TTTTGAAAATTAGCGCTAATTTGACCAAACCATGTTATGTTTCATTTGACTTGTGCTAGTAGTGTAAGGTGTGGGGTATTATATTGCCTAACTTCTGTGATAGCCATCCAAGCCTATGGCGGTTGATCTCTGCCTCAAGTTCGGAACCTACTTAATTCGAAGTCGTTGAGCCTCGACTCCTCATAAAATTGTCGAACAGGCTTTTCCTGTCCCTTTAGCTCTAAACCCTTGTCATAGGTAACTTTCATGTCTTAATTCCCCATCTAACATTTCTAGGATTAGTAGAGGAAACAGATGGGTCAACTGGGGGTTGTGACTCTACTGCATCATGAGGAGTCTGAGATGCCTCCTGTGAACTTGTCTCTTAGTGTGAAGGACTGCTACTTGACCTATCTCCATTGTCCTCCTTATCAAGCTGGGAGAAACTAGTAACCTCCATTGGAGTTAGTGCAACTTTTGCTCTAGTCTGAGTCACTTTTGCCTCGGGGTATACCTGGACTCTATGGACTTCCACAGATCCCTCTAAATGCTCATCATCTAATGGTTCATCCCTCAACCATCAACCCAAAGCTTTAATAGCTTCTTTTCTAGCCTTCGGTGTCATAGGACTTGAAAATTTTCATTGCAAAACCATAATGAGCAACACATTTTCATACATAGTCCAATTACTAGCAAAGGGAGAAAAACAAAAATAAACAAGAACGAAAAACTAAGGAAATAAAACACAAAAAGAGTGTCACTGAACCAACTGCAGATCTATAAGACCGAGGCATAGGTATGACTCGTAGAGTGACCTATGATTAGCCTCGTAGTGCTAAGGTGCCTGAAAAATAACATTTTGATCATAGATACGAGGCACAGGTATGACTCGTATGTTGACCTACGAGTCATATCCTGGGTTGTAGTAGGGAACATAATACAACTCAAAACAAGGTAGGTTTGACGAGTCCCTCACTATGATTCGTAGCAGGTACTACGAGTCATAGATGGGGCACATATGGTAAGTGTTAAGGAACCACAGGTGACTGTTGCCTCCTACGAGGGACCACTACGACTTGTAGGGCAAACTATGAGTCGTAGAGGGTCCTCGTGGCAGGAAACAGAAGGCACCTGTGGTGCATATATCCTTCCTACAAAAACCAAGGATCATTGTCTAACAAAAATAAATAGCATCAAAGTACCATCTTATATCAAATACATAATTAAACCCAGTATGAATCATGTAAACACAATCAACTATCATCCCCCAATCAAACAACAATCCCCACTCACATTCAAGACATACCAAAGATCAACCAATCCGCAACTTATAATCATCACAACAATACACAACAATGGAGATTCAAAGAGAGTTCACAACAACTCCATACAAGGGTAACATGAATTAGCATATTAGAACACACACTAATATCCCTAAATTTCAACCCCGACATGAGTTTGTAAATTAATCACATAATAATCATGCATTAAACTCATATAATCACATACCAATATTACAACAACCCATCCAGAGCACATACAATTTCAAATCATGCTAAAGGGTTCAACAAACCCAAACCCTGATTCTCATGCTTAAACAATCATCTTCTTATGGGTATACTCACTATGATCTCAAAATTCATATTCATTCAACAATATTCAAAGATCATACCATGAGTTTGGCAAATTTAACTAAGAAAACTTACCAAATGAGCAAATGAAGATCAACTAGATACAATAAGAGAAATAGGAGGAGCTGAAACCCTAGTGTACTGTACTTGTCGAAAAATGACGTGGATGGTCGGGACGGTGATCGAAATAGTGAAGGGGAAATGGATTAGGGGAAATTTTCATTGATTAGGGCACAAAATGAGGGTTTAGGGGTCGAAATGAATTTTGACCCCTTTTTATATCAAACCTAGTCTTCAATTAAAAACCTGCAGATTGAGGCTACAAAAACCTGATTACGAGTCATAGGGCCTCCTATGACTTGATGTCGTGGTCTCATATCAGACCTCAACACTTAGAGACATTGGAATTCATACGTAGGCACTACAAACCCCACTTATGACTTGTAGGGGACCCTACAAATCGTAAAGGTGGCTCGTAGTGTGTGTGCCAACTTTCAATCCTTATTGTTTCCCTTTAGGAGGCATTACTATGAATCATAGTGTGTATTACAACTCATAGACCTGCTCGTAAAGGCTGTTCCACATGCAATATTCTGAAAATCTTCAGTTCTTTGTTTATGCTTGCAAACCAAACCTTAAAACACTCAAGTGTTCAAAATAATACAACCGATCCTGTGACTTAACACTCAAAATAAACATCAAACCACTACCTAACAATTCAATCAACCAAAATAAACTTACAACAATCCTAAAAAGAATATAAAAGATACTTGGGTTGCCTCCCAAGAATCCCCTTATTTAACGTCATGGCTTGACTTTGTCATCATGAGTACTCAGAATCCTCACCAAGATCTTTCTGAATATGCTCTAACTATTTAGAGACTTGCTCAACTCGGCCATCAATCCTTTGAATCGCCATCATCATGATGACATCAAACTTAATTTCTTGAAGTGTTTCATCTTGCTCATTCACTTTTTTCATCAGTTGTTCAAGTATACACTCAACTTTTGAAGGTTTTTCTATAACCCATTATTGATGTGGTAGCTTGAACCAACTGACCACACCACCCCTTCTTGCATTACTAGAGCCTTCTCTTGATGCACTAATGGTAGCAACCGGTTGGTCTTGATATGATTGGTATACTTGGCTAGCTGCAAATAGTTTGTCCATGTACTCAGTGACTTCATTAAGCGACTGCCTCAAAAATGGCCAACAGTCTCCCTTAAATAAGGTATCAGCATGCATTTGTTGTTCGGAGCTTAGTGCTAGATAAAAGCTTGCCACTAATTTATAATCTGGTAAACCACGATTCAGCCTCGTCCTCGGACACTCTTTATATTTATCCCAAGTTGCACCAAAAGACTCTCCTAGAACTCGTTGAAAGATAACAATCATATCCGGTAGTGGATGATTGTTAGGGTTCTTGTAAAAGATCATGAGGAAGATTTTTTGCACTTCTCCCCAGTTAGAGCAAAGGAGGATAGACCACCACTCCGCAACTTCGCACCTGAGAGTCATGGAAAAAGTCTGAAAGGTTATGGCATCCCATGCTGGCTGCCTTAATCCAAGTGCTACCCTCAGTGTTTGCGTGAAGTTATGCAAATAAGCTTGAGGTTCTTTGGACTCTTGCCCGTAAAACAGGACACGACGCTGCAATAATTCAAATAAATCGCATGTAATACGAGCTTTTGTTCAGCCAATGTGATTATCAGCCTATAACTTCTTGCTTGAGCTGATTCTTGACGTACTCTCCCTTGGATACATGTAAACAACACTGAACAACAAAAATAAAAAATAAAAGTAAATTATAAGAGAATCTAGAAATTAACACTTGAACTAACTAAAATAGTGAAATCACATCAAGAACCTAGTTGTATTCCCTAGCAATAGTGCCATAATTTTTTATGTTCACGCTCCAAAAACAAAGCAGTCGCAGTCAATAATAAACCTAATAAGAGGTTATAGTCGAATTCATTGAGAATATGGGGCTTGACTATTTAGATCTACTATCAATCACTTCAAGTATCGATTATTATATTCTCTAAAATGGGAGGGGGAGGGTTTGATGGTTCAAAATGTAAACTAAAGTAAAAACTATGTTAAATATGCAAGAAGACAATCAAATTGAGGGCAACTTAGGCATTGTATTTTTCATGATTCGTTGACTCAATTACCCTAGACAACACAACCCTAATTGGGAATTCGCATGCAGGACGGTAACTTAGGTTCTTCCTGCCCTCTTGTAAAGATGAAGGTCAAATTTCACCATGGTGCTTGATTGACAACCATGGTGTGCTAACTAACTGTTACTTATTAGACGATAATACATCAACTAAATCATGTCATTTACTTCTCTTTTCCTATTTGTCACTACCTTGATCGGGATCGCGATTGTTGACGGGGTTTGGTGTTGGCCAGCACCGAACAACAATCAAAACAAAGGGGAATAAACAGTACATGCAAAATCTCAATCAAAGAAATGCACAAAGTCTAGGTTATTTTAAGTCAACTACTCATGGTTCCCACAACCCCAAGTTGTGGGTGCTTAGTTACTCATGGCTAAGGCAAAATCAATAAAAATGAATGTAAAACTCATTATTGAGAGTTTACCCAAAACAATGAAGAACAAAAATACCTTCAAGTTGGAAACCACAAGCTTTGATAAATAGAAGATAAATACAATGTGATTTTTCAAACCCCAAAAGTGGGTTTTCAAATTAAAAATTGAAATCTACACTAAAACCTAGAAATATTCTAGAGAGAATATTCAAAGCGAATCTCCAAATTATTCAAATGTGAAGTTTTTTTTTCTAAAATTCTATCATTAAGTATTTATACTATTTACAATTTCACCCTATAATGGGGATTAGAGGTAAATAGAAGATAAATATAATGTGAGTTTTTTTAAAGTTAAGATCCCGCAGACAACATAATTTGATTTGGGTGATAGTTGATAGGATGACAAAATTTGCACACTTATTGGTAGTAAAGACGACTAACACCTAGAGGATTATGCCCAATTATATATAAGAGAGATTGTTAGATTGCATGGAGTTCTTTTATCCATCATCTCAGATAGAGGAGCTCAATTCACTACTCAGTCTTGGAGATCCTTCTGTAAAGGCTTGGGTTCGAAGCTGACCCTCAGTACTGCTTTCCATCCACAAATTAGTAGGTAGATAGAAGGAAAAATTCAAACCTTAGAGGATATGTTGAGAATCTGCATCATTGACTTTAAAGGTAATTGGGATGACCACTTACCTCTGATTGAGTTCGCCTACAATAACATTTTCCATTTGATCATTCAAATGGCTTCTTATGAGGCACTTTATAGGAGTGGGTGAGACAAAGTTGATTAGGCCAGAATTGGTTCAACAAGCTACGGAGAAGGTGAAAATCATACCATAGGCATTAAAGATTGCATAGAGTCGATAGAAATCCTACACCAATATTAGAAAAAGAGACTTAGAGTTCGAGTTGATGATTGGGTATATTTAAAAGTATCACTTATAAAAGGTATGATACAACTTAGGAAGAAAAGGAAGTTGAATATGAGGTACATTGGTCTTTACCAAGTTGGAAAGAGGATGGGCAATGTAGCTTACGAGTTGGAGCTACCACCAGAGTTAGTGGTCATCCATCCAGTCTTTCACATTTTCATGCTTAAGAAATGTTTGGGAGATCCATAGTTAGTTGTCCCTATTGATAGTATTGGAGTGAAGGACAGCTTGAGCGATGAGGAGATTCCCATTCAAATCCTTAATCATCAGGTTCACAAGTTGAGAACCAAAGAGATCGTATCTGTCAAAGCGTTGTGGAGAAATCAATTTATGGAAAAAGCTACTTGAGAAGCTGAAGAGGATATGATGGCTAAGTAACCTCTTTTGTTCTTGCTTGCTGATGATAAGAGAGTTTATAGTAATGATTCATTCCTATTCCTTGAGTTCCTTTCTATTCCTTATTTGAATGGCAATAGAGTCCTAGAGTCTGATTAATGATTGGTTCGATTTGTTGATTATTTACTTGCTTGATTGCCTGAATGATTGATTGCATGAGTGAATTGTGAACTGTTTGATTGATTAGAGTCCATGATAGGATTCGTGCATTTACTAGGTTCCTTGATTACTCTTTATTCAAGGATGAATGACCCCAAGGGGGAGAAAATGTAATACCCCCAAATTCATTCTACCTAGTTTATTGTAAATGCCTAGGAGAAGCTGAGAAAATGACTGAGAAAAATCACCGAGAGAAACCACAAAGGGTCATGTACGACTTGTAGAATGGTCTATGGCCCGTAGATGGGACCTCTTAGTTGCCCATGTGACTTAAGAAATTTTTCCTAAGTCCGAGGTTTATGTACAAGGTATTCTACACACTACACTCCAATACATGAGTTGTAGGATGCATTTCGTGGTTTCATAATTCGGAAAATCAACTTTTTTAGATCTTGAACCATGATTAACAAGATGACTCATCATTCCTTTTATAGCTCATAGAAAGGGGTTTCATAGAGCCAGGTCCAATTTCCAATAACTCAATCTTTGGACACCTTCATCTACGAGAGGCCACTTATGGCCCGTAAGTGGAACCACGACCCATCGATGGGTTCTCGTGGTTCCATTCAATAGTTTTAAGAGGGGTATTTACATATTTTTCTACTCTTTTTAATTAAAACCTATAAAATTTTGAACTTGTTTTGGACCCCTTATCTCTACCCTACGTGTAATATTATTTATTCTACACTTAGAACTTTTGAGAGCATCAAGGTAGGGAGAACAGTTGGGTTCCAAGCACGCGAGCGAAGATCATCCAATAGTTAATTGTTCTTCAATTACTAGGTATGTAAGGCTATTTGAGTTCATCCACACATCCTTTCATCTATTTGAGTCAAGATTGTGAATGAGAATTGAGTATTGAAAATCCCATTATCCTAGTCTTCGAATTGTTTGCATTTTTTTTGAGTTCTCATTAATGTATATGAACAAATTGATAGAATTGCATGTTTTTTATATGGAATTGAGGTACTAGCCTATGCTTAACATTATGAATCCTAAATTGCAGCATTCTGTGAAATTAGGTGTACTGAATGAAACTAAGATAATGAATGTGAATGCCTGAAGTAAAGTAACATAAGCATGAAGAGTATGATTACTTGTCTATATACATATGTAATTGACTATCTTACTTGTTTTATGTGATGGATATGGTTGGTTAGAATTTAAATGACCATTTGAACTTGCGTTAGAGTCTTGATTGCATGCATGACTGATGATCCTGATTTGGCTAAACTATTGAGTGATTGAGTTGAAGTTAATTGGAGAAAATATAATGAGATAAAGAATGAGTTGATTGACAAGAGCATGTTTTGATTTTGGAAGGAGTATTGATCACCAATATGGGAGTAAGTAGATAACTACTTTAACCCATAAACAATGTTACCAGCGTAGGATAGTTGTACTGTTAATTCAGGCGACTCATTGTACATCACCAAACTAATGATGATGGGATTAGATGTCGGTTAAGAGAAACTCCTAAGCAACACTTGATTGAGCATAAAATGTTTTAAACCGAAATGCATAAAATTGAGTCTATTTACAAAACATGATTTATTCTTAAACTTGCATATTGATCATTTAGTTGAGTTTACAGATTGTTGAGCTGATTGTTGAGCCTTACTTGTTACTTTAGCCATTCTTCCATACCATTATATTCCATGTATTAATATTTGTTTAGGCCTGCATCATTAATGATGCAAATACAAGTGATAGAGAACTTCAGTCAGCGCATCGTTGAGGTACAACTTCTTACTTTCAAATTTGGTGAGCCCTCATTGCTATTTGGAGGAGCCCTTTTAGCTTTCATTGAGTTTTTTTTTTAATTGTGTTGATTGGGATAGTCATGGCTTGTCATAGTACCTTCTAGATAGTAGGGAGAGACTGCATAGATTGGTTTTGAGATTGTTGAGGTGGATGTTGTTTGACTAATTTTTTTTTCATACTAGTCTTAATTTTTCTAAGATATATTGTTGTTCTTTATATATTGATAGTATTTTCTTGAGTATTTTCTTCGACTGTCGAGTACAATGTGATGCTGATGCCAGGTGATTCTCTTGGAGAATCAGCAACGTTTCTTCGAGTGTCGGCTACGCCAAGGATACCCTCCTAGGGCGTGGCAAACATCTCCTTACTTTTGATGGCCATCCTTTGTTTTTAGACATTGCCTTTGTATACTAGTAGTTTGTACTTGTAGGAGCACTCCTGGTTTTGTACATTATTATGATTATGGTTATATATGTATTGGTACGTATTTGTATCTATTGTAGCTCTGTACAATTGACTTCTAGGTTTTGGATAGGTCTGTGGTTATTTACGTTATTGTATCGATTATGTTTATGACTAGAGAGATAGGACAGGTATCCTGGGGTTGGGTAATTGGATTGCCTATAGGTGAAATCTAACAGGCAACATCATGATTGAGACTGGGTCATGACAATAAAAATGATAAATGCATGTAAGAGTAATAGTTTGGGTTCATGATAATCTTTAAGATATAAATAAATCAACAAAATAAGTATCCACTTAGAGAAAATATTAAAATTAAGTAAATGCTATGCCGATCCATTTCGTAATTATTACAATGACATCTATATTAAATAAAGTAAATAATTATTATACATTTTCTATGAAACTTTTTTAATCAATAAATGATATATAGATTTTCAGAAAAAATTGGGGGGGCCTTAAAAAATTTTGAACCCTAAGTGGTTGTTTTAGTGACCTTATGGTCGAGATGGCCCTGGAGTAAAAGTTTCATATAAATATGTCAAAAAATCACTTCTAATCAACCTTGTCTCTTTTTTCAAAAAAAAAAAGGGTATATTTCACAAATTAGATTTCACTTTTTATGTGTTTTGAGGAATTGATTTTTTCTCTTACACCAGGAAAGTGTTGGTTACACTCTAATTTGAAGAGAAAAGGAAAGGAGGGCATGAGTTATTCCCGTCAGGAAAAACTGTTTGCAACCTCCATCTAGGTAGAGGGGGAGGGGGGAGAGTTTTTTGTTGTTGTTGTGCAATAACTTTCTCTATAGTAATTTTTTACATGCTTATTTCTTTTTGATTGGATCTCGTCATTTCACCTAGATAATTCGCAATTTAGATTTTAATATCTAGCATTTCTCAATTTTGCACATATAAATTAAATCCAAACCAATATTAAGTCAATATCACACGTAACTAATATTGACAAATAGTTTGCACGAACACGGCCTATGAGCATCAAGAACTTTGATATTCCAAAATCTTTAAGATTGTATAAAATTTCAATATAGAAATTCAATCACATGTGGAAGCAACACACTACTAACTTGACGATATTATTGTCACTTGTAAATACTTCAAACACCATTTGCTACTCCAATATCTAGTTATCTGAATATCACTCATCCTCTAAAGAGGCTAACTTGAGTTCATATTTAATTTTACATACACAATTACACTTGTCACTTTTATTTTAGCTATATTAGGCAGTGTGTGTATACATATTAAATTACAAATTTTAATTGTCTTCCTTTCTAACTGAACCTATTTATTCTAGATTAACTTTTTTTAGACATACACCACGTTATCGAATCATTTATAATAATTATTACACAATAATAAATTAAAAAATTAGTGACAATAGTATAATTGCTGCAACATTATCTAATTAGCAGCAACAATAAAATTGGACATTTATAACTAGTAACTAGTAATCTAATGGTTACATCCATTTGAAGAGAAAAGGAGAGGAGAAAACGTGAATTATTCCATGGGAAAAAACTATTTTCAATCTCAATGCACGTTGTTCGGGGGTGAGTTATTTTTATTATACGATAACTTTCTCTGAGTAACATCTAATATATTTGTTTCTTTATAGCTGGATCAAGTTATTTTACATGAGTGTATGCTAACCTCACCCCTATCTCAAAAGTATAGAAATTATTTTCGATAAACTTTTTATTTAAAAAAAATATTTAAAAGCATAGTTCAGTGAAAGACATAATTAAGAGTACAAAAAACACTAGCTAACAATAATAATGGTACAAGAAATCAACATATAGTAATAAAAATCGAAGGACGAGAAACTAAAAGCAATACTAAGAGTGATTATATTAACGGGCAACTAGACAAATTTACGCTACCTACTAACCTTCCAACCTAATCCATGTCCCTTACACCCTTCTATTTAAGTTCATGTCGGTAAGTTGAAATCGCGACATGCATGTCATGTTTGAACACTTCTTGTCAATCTCTTGTCTACCTCTACCTCTACCTCTACCTCTTCTAAAACCGTTGATAGCAAAGTATTTATTCATAAAATAAACATGAAAATATGTGATTTATTAGTTCGGCTGCTTAGCATATTCTGATATTGTTGACACCCAATTTTTACCTCCACGGTACAAATCAATTATCGAGCTTTTAATTTTTAATAATTTGAAGTAATTAGCTTTCGAAATTGCTAAAATATTTCTCAAATAATTTTTATTTTTTTATTTTATTTCAGAAGTCATTATTTTTAATTATTTTAGGTTGATAACATTAAAAGCTCTTTGATTAATTCGTATAATTCATCATGTAGTCAAATTAATCAATTAAATTTAATTTGATTACTTTTAATTGACTAAAATTACAATCAACTTGATCAATTTCTAAATTTTAAATCCCCACCTTAAACCCATTTTTCCAGACTTCATCTTGGACCAAAATTCTGGTCCATATCAAGTCAACCTGGCTCAATTTTTTCTTGTATTTCAGCATTGCACATTATATATATAATATTTATATATGTCTGCGTACGACCTTCCCTCTCCAAACCCCACTTGTGGAATATCACTGGGTATGTTATTGTTGTATATATGTTTAGCGAGTAGGAACACGCGCCCCCAATTTTTCCTTATTCCCCTCATTTCCCCACTCACGCGCCTCTTTCCCTTTTCTTTCTTTCTTGTTCTTTCTCCTTTCCTCTTTCCCCTTCCCTTCTCCCCTTCCCTTCTCCTTCATCGACCAGACGCAAACCCAGCTAGAAACCAAAATCAACCGACAATCCTTAACGTTCACCTTCATCACTCCATCACGCTCCCCAAAACCTTTTCCTACGCGTCCTCGTTTTTCTTCCAAATGTCGTAGATCAAGTAGCAAATGCATAATAAAATCAATGGCACACCTAAGTGGGCGGCAACAAGACCCTACCCACTTTCGATTTTGAATAAAGAAATCCCAATTCCCCAATTTATTCTGCGTTTTCCCTTCCATTCTTGCCCTAATTTTGGGGCTATATGATCCCTTCTTCATTTTTGAACAGCCGGGGAATAATCCAAGAATCCTAGCAAAATTCAACTGATTCTTGAGCCGTTCGGAATCGGAAAAACCCTCTGAAAACTTTCAATCAAATCTTGAAATTTAGGTCGATATAAAAGAATTGAAACCAGATCGTCTAGGTTTGGAGTTAAGGTAGTCAGGTACGAGCTTCGTCGTGGGGGAGAAAGCTCATTCTCAAGCTCGTCATCCCAGTTCGCTGCTTCGATACAGGTAATATCTTCGTCTGAACTTCTCATTTTTAATGATGCGTGCACTGTTGCATTTCTGATTGCTGTTAGCTGACTAGAGGATTTTGTTAAGTCGATATGCTATGGGATTGCTGGGTTTGGGAGGAAGATCAGCGTTTAGGATCGCATTCATGGGTGATTCGTGAACTGATAACTGAACTTCGCAAAGTAGTATTGTCTAGTTCGAACTGATTGTTTGAAGATTATTTATTAAAGTGAAAGATTTGTTGTCATAGGATCTACGTAAGTTTGTTAATCTGGCTATATTCCTCAACCCATAAGGAGTTCAATTTTGTGTCTCAACTTCCTGTTTTTTTGGCTTAAGCATGACTTATTTCTGATCCTTGAAGTTTTAACCTGTTACAACTTGCCTTTGATGCTAATTTCATGCCTCTATCTGTACTCATCAATCAATAACTCAAAGTTGGATTTGTCTTCTATATTCTATTGCTTAATGTTTGAAATAATGTATGTATGAACTTCTCTTGCTGAAGTTTTCTTTGGGTGCAATTTGATTAACCAGAAGAATGGTTGAAAAATTGAGCATATGCTTAAACTGCTGAATGCTTACTCTCCGACATCTCTTCTCAAATGTAGTCATTTGCTTTAATTTTCAAGCTGTACATGGTTAAAACTCGCTAGTCTGAAGGGCATCACTTTCTAAACATGTAATCTGCTTCATTTGTTCATTCTAGGTTGATTGGAATGTTGTTTTAACTCCCCTGCTCGGTCTGTGGCTAAGTGCAAAACATAGAAGCTATTTTGTTTGTGAAATGAATTATAATCAGTACATGTGCTCCCCTGTCAGTGTCCAATATATGATTAAGTGATTTCCTTTACTGTTTCACCTTAAAACAGTGGCTGATTCATTCTGTTTGGTAGCAACACAGCAAGTGTTAGTTGGTGTGAGCTAAGAGACTCGTCTGTTGTGGATTTATTTGGCTTTTATTTCTTAGTCGATTGTTGTCGTATCACCATCTGGTTGTGCTCTTGCCTGTTAAAAGTTAGATTTTATACCCTTACATCAGGTTCAAAGTATACCCATCTGGTCTTATTTCGACTTTACATTTGTCATTATATATTGTCTTTGTCTGATTTGGAATACTCTTCTGTCAAGATTTTTGGAAAGAATTAATCTTATTCGCTTTAATATGAGCATTTGTTGGCGAGATCTTGTTGTTTCAAGTCTGTTTGGTTCCATCATTCTATTTAAACAAGACCTGCTGAAGTCATATTTTCACCCTCTTGTTAATCCCTGGAATATTACTGTCAAACGTGTAAAATTTATGCTTGGTCCTGTGTTTCAAGGTTGGACTTCACTAAGTTTGAAGTTTCTGTTTAAACATGCTAATTTCAAACACCAATAGCCTTCTCTTCACCATTTCAGTGCCTAAAATGTTAGTTCTTTGACGTGAGCTTGGGGTCTTTTGTTGAAATGGGTCCAAACCCATGAGAGTACGTTAAAAGTTTGGCTTCCTCCTCTGTTTTGTCCTAAATATGCATTAATCTGTATCAAGTTTGTTGGGCTACTTTCAAGAGGAATATAGTTTGTATACGAGGTTGTTTTGGTTCAATTACTTATTTGATATTTGCGCAAGTCTAGTTCATCAGGTCATTGCACCTTGATACTTAAGATATGTTAGCAGTCTACTCACATGTTTTGTTTAAATATGATTATTCATGGCCATATATTTGGGTGTTTTTCGCAATTTTCCAGATTTAGTCGAGGTTTCTAGTTCATTTCGAGAATGACTAGTTCATATTTTCTTTAAAAATTCTTGCTTGTCCTGCGTCAGTTTGAAATTTGTCTAGTTTGATCTTTCTTTCGCTGATTACTGGTTTTTTCTTTTATCAGAAAACAAGGACCCATTGAAGAATGAACATATTTTAAATAGTTGTGTATGTCTATTTCTATATGGCTTATTGCTAGCTATTGGATAGTTGAAATACCATTTCAAAATGGTTTGAACCCTTCTGTTGTGTTTATTTTATCTAACCTCTTAGTTTGGATGGTTTAAACTTATTCTATTTATGCCGGCTGATCTTATATCTAAATGTGTAAGCTTGAACTTATTCTATTCATTACTGTTAAGTTTAAAACTTATTCTATTTATGCCGGCTGATCTTATATCTAAATGTGTTGTGAATGTGTAAGCTTGAACTTATTCTATTCATTACTGTTAAGTTTAAACTTATTCTACTTGCTGGAGATTTCGACTTAGGAATAATTTCATTGCTTTTCCTGTAACCATGTTACTGTTTATGAGCGGATGAGTGTTTAGAAATATACAAATTGCATGTTTGTTCGAATGTCTAAGGTACCTTAATAATATCGTAATTCTCATGGCTTATAATTTTAGAGGTTACTTGGTTAGCATGACTTTTTGTTGCTTATATTTCGTATTTATACTATTGCTTCTCTTTAATATTATCCATTAGTGATTTTATCTCTTTCTAATTCTTTTCTCGTTATTTGCATAAACACCTTGGAAACAAATGGAGTCTCTGTTCAGGACTCCCGCAAAATCAAGTCTTATGACTCGACATCATCATATTCGTGCATGGAATGAATATCATAGGTCATCCCGACTAGCAAGCCAACGAAGGGACCTTGTTCAGAGTCATGCACGATTATATATATGTTCATTATTTATTTGTTTGTGATACTTGTCTAACTTTAACATTTTGTTGTAGTCTCAATCTAATTCATTTCCCCAACATGTCTGCCATTTATGTTGACTTTCGTTTTAATGACTTTTTTTTAGCGTTTGAATTATTCTACAAATTAGATTTTTACGAAACTCTTTCAAAAATGGTTCAAGTGTAGGTAATTTTCAGAGTTAGTCAATGTTCTCAAAGTTAACTGATTTTTGTCAAACTTGGTCAATTTTAAATTTAGTCAATTTTTGTAAAATTAGTCCATTCTTTTAAAATTAATGTATTTTTCAAATTTTTGTCAAGTCTTTAAAGTTTAGTCAAATCTTTTAAATTTAGTCAACACTTTTTCAAATTTAATCAATTCTTTCAAATCTTGTCAGTTTTTTTCGAATCTAACCAATTCGCTTAAAATTAGTTTATTTTAAACTAATCAACTTTTTTAAAAGTCAATCAAATCTTTTAAAAGTTAGTCAAGAATTTTTAATCGTCGATTGATTGCATGTTATCGGTCATTTTGAGTGATCAAGTTCTCAAAGTAGAAATTGAATTCGGACCCTTTCTTTGATATGTTTTAAAGATTTTTCTGTTAGATTTTTTAAAGTATTTATTGATTTTCTAATTATTTTTAAAATTAGGTGACGACTCTTTTAAATTTTTGAGAATTTGATTTGTGCTTAAATTAATCGAGTACTAAATTGGATTTTCGAAAAATTCAAAAAGTCTATATTTCTCTCAAATTTGTGAGTAATAGAAGAAATTTTTTTCTCAAATTTGTGTTTATCAACGCCTAATTGTTCCATTGAGCTACAACAAGTGGTATCATAGCCAAGTTAGAAGCGTTGATGGAGTTTTTTGGTGACGGATCAAATTTGGGTTTCCTGAGCTTTATTCAAAATCTAATTCTAACTGCACCATTGGATTCGTCTCGTCAAACGGAGTCTAACACCAAATGGCGACCTAATCGGAGTTTAAACGAGCCCAAAAATCACAGTCAAAATTTGGTCAACTCTGTCGGAGTTTTGCCGGAGACGACGACACTATTAGAACGAAGGAGAAGACGATTGGAAATACAGTTCATAGCCGGAATCAGCAATATTTTTAAAAATTATAAATTAACCCCTCAAATTTTCTATAATTTCAGTTTGATCTCTCAACTTTCAATAAATGTTAGATTAGCCCTTGAGCTTTTTGAAATTATAATTTCACCCCTAATCTTTCTAAAATTATAGTTTGGTTTCCAAAGTTTTGAAATTATTGTTCTATTCCAATAGTGAAATTTTGGCCCCGAAGTATCAATCCATCTTTTTGACCATTCCGAACGTAAAGGTGAGCTCCATTTTTCAAAATCCAACCTCGTTTTGGTAAATTAAGATATTGCAACGTGATAATGACCATAGAAGAGTCAACATCATCTTCCGGAGCCACGGTTATGCTCACTACCACCAACTACACGTTATGGAGACCTCGAATGGAAGATTTTCTAAGCTTTAAAGATTTATTCGATCCTATCGAATTGAAAGGTGAAAATCCTAATCTCGCCAAGGAGTCAGAATGAAAGAAATCAAACCGAATAACTATAGGCCAAATTCGTCAATGGATTGATCATAGTATCTTCCACCATGTTGCACAAGAGACAGATGCATATGCCCTCTGGAAAAAGTTGGAGGACATGTACTAGGCCAAGACCGCTCGAAATAAAGCCTATAGATGAGGCATTTAGTCAACGTGAAGCTTAAAAATAGAACTTCAGTTGCCGATCATACCAGTGAGTTCTAGAGCTTGGTCAACCAGTTGTTGTCTGTGGAGATGCCACTTGGCGATGAAGTTCAGGCACTGCTACTACTTAGTTCCCTTCCCGATACTTGGAAAACGCTAGTCATATCACTCAACAATTCAGTCCCAAATGGCAAACTTACCATGTCAATGGTCAAGAATGCTCTATTTAGTGAAGAGGCAAGGAGAAAGTATATGGGCACAGATCAGACCCATGCCCTTGTCACAGAGAACCGGGAGAGGCAACAAAAGAGTAACAAAGGCAAATGGAGAGGCAGAAGCAAGAGCCGAGGCAGATCCACTAATGGAAGGAAACCAACATATAAGTGCCATCATTGTGGAATTGAAGGACATATGAAGAAGAACTGCTACAAATGGAAAGAGGAGCAAGCCCAAAGCAGTTCGCAGCCGAAGAACAAGGATGGAGAAACATTAGTTACTATTCTTGGAGATATAGCTTATTGTTCAACCCATGTTGAGACATGCCTTCATGTTTCGAGAGAAGATACAGAATGAGTGGTAGAAACTGCAACATCCTACCACGTTACTCCACATAAGGAATACTTTACAACATATAAAGCTGGAGACGTTGGAGCTATAAAGGTGGGGAAGGAACTGGAATGTAGGAATTGGTGATGTCCAAATAAAGACAAGTTCCGGGAGTACAATCACTTTGAAGTATGTCCGCCATGTGCCAGATCTTCGACTGAATCTTCTTTCAAGTGTAGCTCTTGACAAACAGGCTATGATAGTCATTTTAGTAAATGCACATAGAAGTTGTCAAGAGGCGCTATGATAGTCGCTCGAGGACACATTTGTGACATGTTATACAAGACTCATGTGAAGATATTCATAGACAGTCTCAATGTAGCGAAAAATGAGGCTTTTCAAAATTTATGGCACCAGAGACTCGGCCACATGAATGAGAAAGGGTTGTCTACCCTGATGAAGAAGGAGCTTATCAATATGGACAAGGATGCTGCACTAGATTCTTGCAATCATTATTTGTTTAGTAAGCAGCATAGAGTCTCGTTTAATTCATCTTCAATGAGAAGATCAGAGTTACTCAGTCTAGTACACTCTAGTGTTTGTGGTCCCTTAGAGGTTGAATCACTTGGCGGCAACCGATACTTTCTAACGTTCATCGATGATGCTTCTCGAAAGGTGTGGGTGTATTTCTTGCGAACGAAGGACCAGGTGTTTGATTACTTCAAATTATTCTATATCATGTTAGAACGTGAGATAGGAAAAAAGTTGAAGTATCTTCGATTCGACAATGGAGGTGAATACTCTTTCAGGCAATTCGATGCCTATTGCAGATCATATGGCATTCGACATGAGAAGACGATCCCACACACGCCTCAACACAATGGTGTAGCTAAAAGAATGAACCGAATAATCATAGAACGTGTTCGGGGCATGCTCAGTATGGCTAAGCTGCCAAAGCCATTCTGGAGAGAAGCAGTCAGAGCCGCCTGTTACTTGATCAACCAATCTCCATCAGTACTATTGGATTTTGAAGTTTCGGAGAAACGTTGGTCTTAAAAGGATCCATCATACTCTCACTTGAGGGTATTTAGGTGTTTGGCGTATGCACATGTATCTAAAGAGCTCAGGCAGAAGCTAGATGCAAGGACCATTCCATGCATTTTCATTAGCTATGGAGATGAAGAATTTGGATACATGTTATGGGATCCAAAGGAGAAAAAGGTGATCAGAAGTAGGGACATGGTTTTCCATGAAAGTCAGACAATTGATGACATTGAAAACCCACAGTGTCTCAGAAGACAAATGTTGCAAATCAGATGCCAGAAGCAGCAACAGAACCATTCATGAGAAATGGTGATGTTGTGTCAGAAGATATGCCAGAAGTAGAAGACAATGAGGAAAGTGACGGTGCTGAGCAGGGGGAGCCATAACCCCATCTAGCAGACATTCCAGGACCATCACAAGGCCAAGATGATGGCGGATCTCCTCAGATTGTTTCAGAAGTTCGTAGATCTAAATGAGGTCAAATTCCATTGAGAAGATATCCAGAATTCGAGTACTTTCTACTTACTGAAGATGGAGAGAGTTTCCATGATGCAGTATCTCATAAGGAGAAAGAAAAGTGGTTTATCGCAATACAAGATGAAATGGAGTCTCTGTAGAAAAATCAGACTTATGAGATCGTAAAATGTCCATGAGGGAAGAAGGCACTGAAAAATAAATGGGTGTTCAAGCTGAAAAAGAATGGTAGCGAAAAAGTGATGAAATACAAGACAGGGTTTGTAGTCAAAGAATTCCAACAGAAGAAGGGGATCGACTTTGGCCAGATATTTTCACCAGTAGTCAAGATGACTTCAATTAGAGTCACACTTGGAATGGTCGCAAGTATGAACTTCGAGCTTGAACAGATAGATGTAAAGACAACTTTTCTTCACGGAGACTTAGACGAAGAAATCTACATGGAGCAGCCGAAAGGTTTTGAGGTTTTGGGAGATAACCTCGTATGCAAGCTGAAGAAAAGCTTGTATGGTCTGAAGCAGGCACCTAGGCAGTGGTATAAAAAGTTTGACTCATGCATGACGAGTCAAGGGTACAAGAAAACTTCAACAGATGAATGTGTCTACATTCAGAAGTTTTCTGACGAAAATTTTATTGCTCTTCTATTATATGTAGATGATATTCTTGTCGTGGGGAAAGACGCAACGAAGATCAACTAGCTGAAGAAGGAACTCTCTAAGTCTTTTGACATGAAAGACTTAGGACCGACTCAACAAATATTGAGAATGCAGATCACCCAAGACAAGAAGAATCGGAGGTTATGGCTACCTCAGAAAAAGTATATTGAACAAGTGCTTGCACAATTCAACATGAACAATCCAAACCAGTTAGCATTCCATTAGCCAACCATTTCAAGTTGAGCAAGAGATCGTGTCCCTCATCCAAGGAAGAGATTGGGGAGATGTCGTCAGTACCATAGTCTTCAGCAGCTAGAAGTCTGATGTATACAATGGTGTGTACGAGGCCAGATATTGCTCACGCAGTAGGAAGGGTGAGTCATTTTCTCTCCAACCCCGAGAAAGAGCATTGGGAGGCAGTAAATTGGATTCTCAAGTACCTTAAGGGTACAATGAAATTATGTCTTTGTTACGGGGGAGTTGATCCAATCTTGGAGGGCTAGAAAGATGCAGATATGGCCGAAGATCTTGATAGTAGGAAATCTACTTAAGGATTCATTTACACTTTTGCAAGGGGAGCTGTTTCATGGCAGTCAAGACTACAGAAGTGTGCTGATTTATCCACAATCGAAGCAGAATACATTGCTGCCGCGGAAGCTGAAAAAGAGATATTGTGGTTAAAGCATTATCTCCAAGAATTTGGAATCAAGCAAAAGGAATATAAAGTACATTATGACAGTCAAAGTGCTCTGATTTGAACAAGAAACTCCATGTATCATTCTCGTACAAAACATATTGATATTCGATATCATTAGATATGTGAGGTGATGGATCGACAACTGTTGAGACTAGTGAAGATCTAAATGAAGGAGAATCCAACTGACATGTTGACAAAGTGGTGACTTGAAAGAAGTTAGGGCTATACAAAGATATAGCTAGGATGCTTGTTCCGAATATGGCTGGAGGGGGAGAATTGAGGAAGTCCAGCCCCATAGATGATTCAACAAAAGCAGCTGCCAACGATGGTTGAAAATTATATCCTCCTTGTGATATCACCAATGACATCTATAAGGGTATAATTTTTCTTATAAAAGGAGCTGCTGAGCTCCTTCATTATACACAAAAAAAATCAAAAACACCAAGAAAAAAGTGAAGAAAAGTGTGAGTTTGAGAGTTATTTTGTAATTTATTCTTATGAGTAATAGAAGAAATTTTTTTTCTCTCAAATTCGTGTTTACCAACGCCTAATTGTTCCCTTGGCCTATAACATCTTGCTGGGTTTCTTGAGAAAAGGATGCAAAATGCAAAAGGAAGAGTTGAATTCTTGAAGAGCACGAAAGTTGAAGACTCAAATATTGAAAGTTCTCTTTCTCATCATCAAATATGGGACAACGATAACTTAAAGCAAAGTGCAATGTGGCTCGTGAATTCTTTCACCAACTATGAAAACTTCTTTCAATCAAATATTCCAATTTGTGGTGTGGATTCAGTGGGAGTGGGGACAGATAATGGGCTTTATTGAGAAAAGGCTTGTTGCTTTAAGTACAAAGTGCAAATAAAGTGAGGGCTTTATTGAGAAAAGGCACTAATGGAGAAAACATACAACTATCTGTTAAGTCCAAGAATAATAATTATAAGCATGAATAACATATGACAAAGAAATTGATTGTTTTTACAATAAAGTGAAATATCACTAGTTTAGTGTCACCTCTTCTGGAAATTCTCATTCACAAGGAAAAATACGTCTTAGAGCCTTGATAGCGACACTAAAGTGCAAATGAAGCGAGGCAAAGTGCTTAATACTTAATTCATTTTGAGCCTTGCTTCCAGACTTAAGCATGCCAGCATGCCTTTATAACATTGTATGGATCTACGCTTTTCCCGGAGCATTTTTTGGTATGCTCCACCTCAAGACTCGCCCTAATAGCCCTCTGAAGATACTATCAAGACCTTAAATCATTTCAATTCAATCTGCCTCAATTCCATTACAAGGTCATTGGATATTGCAAAACATAAGCGCAATTGGCATGCCAAAAGGAAATCAGGAATTGGTGTTATTGTGAGGTGTGTTTTTTCCATGGCCACTGCTTTAATATAGAGAATGGAATAAAGTAAGATTTCAAAGCTCTGGATATGATGCTGATCACATCAGCATGAAAATTGTGCTACACCACACATCAAAGTTCAACAGCTAGTCAAACGAAAGCAGGCACTACATGATTTAAATTGTTTTCCTCGGCTGTAGACTTAGTTTCCACCGTGATGCTTGTTTTTTCATTCCTAGTTCCAGTAGATAGTGTAAACTGGAGTTATGCTATCTAGCTTTTTAGACTGAACAGGATAGGCCTAGTCTTTGATGTCCTTATTTTAGTGGTATGGATAGTCCGCATTGTGCATACTTTTTGGTATTAATTGTTTAACAAAAAAAAAACTATAAGATGGCTTTTTTCTATAACCAAGAAATCACCCAGGGTCTGTTGGTACAGAGTTCAAAACTCAGTGGATAATGGGCTGCCATTCTCCCTTCTCTACTTAAATACCAAACATTTGTTTGTGACAGGACTTTTAACTTATGACGTGCATCTAATCCACACATCATACATGGCGCTCTTATCACTAGACCAATAGTCCTGACAATTTAGCCAAAGACCAAGATTCTTAAGATAACTTAGTAAGCAAACGATAAGTTCTATTAGTTTACGACACAAAGAATCTCTTTCAAAAATATAGGATGAGGCAGACAATAAATTTTTTCAAGCCTACTCGGGATCTAGGTCATCTTTGTGTTACTCAGTAGTTTAAAATATCTAGAGCGCTCCAAAAATTCCTTGAGAAAATAAGAAATGGAGATCGTGAGCAAGATAATAGTAAAAAAAGTTTCTGCAAGCAATTACACGCATAGCTGAGGTAGGATTTATCAAGTCCCATGGTTGTCTGGTAAGTATGATGCATGAATGTAAATGATCACCGGAGTCCACGAGTTGAACACCACCATCATAGTTTCGGTGTTGAGCCCCACCCTATATCAGTGGCAGCTTCTTTTGTCATTTTCTTTCTGTAATCATTTGACAGGCTAGTTCCATTTTCATTTCTTTGTATAATGTACTCTCTAGAAACTCCAGGAATCCCTGTGCTTAGAATCTAAAACTTATTGAATAAAATTTAAAAATTTGAATGACGCTCTCATTGAGACTTATTTTGTCTATTTAATGTACTTGGGCTTATTTTTGGTATTTTCCAGCTTTATACATATGTTGCATGATTATTTGAAAACACGTGGTGTTTTATTTTGATGTGTGATGGCATGAGGATGCATGGATCCCCAATGTTTGTCTGGGATTCATAGATTTGACAGTGTTACTTTAGGTTTGTCGGATTCTGGTCACAAGCCCCACAATTTTGGGCAGTAGCCTTCCTTTATTTGGAAGTCAAAATTTAGTTCACAAGTATTAGAAAGAATTTAGACATTATTTCAAGTTCAAATAGTGGTCTGACGGCGTATCTCAACTTGAATTTTGCGTTTTCAACTTTCACTAATTTTCTTTTCCCCAAGAAGCTATTAGAACAATTCCACAACAATCTCTATTTCAGAAATACATACTGCTAACAAGAAAAGAGCAGAACTTTTACACAGAAAAATAGAACTACGTTTTGGGTAATGAGCTCGCATTGCGTTCCTTTCTCAGAAGCAAGAGCACCAAATATCATTATCCTCAAAGGTTCTGTCTTTCTAGCACATCCCAAAACCTAAAATTCACAACAATATCGATCATAACTCAAAGCCCAAATTTTAGCCACCAGTGAGCTACAAGACTAAATAAAGTTCATCCCAAAATTAGTTCAAATGTTTAAAATTTGAAGTTAAAAATACCACGAAATTGGCACCATTTGGCTGCGGGAGTTTCCAGCAATGAGATCTAAAAAAGGTTTGATCTGAATAAAGGGAAGAAGATTTAGAAAATGACAAGGGGGAATTAAAGGGCCTGTGAACAATGGGAGAAGAGATTGATGAAGAAGGAAGTTTTTGGGGCTTTGAGGAGATAGGTATGAAGTTCAACGAGGAACAAGAAGCCATTGGCTGCTCTTTGATGTCCCTTCCTATCTATCTCCTCTTGTGCCTGCCTTATAGCTTCAAATTCTTGGAGTCAAAGTCAATTTATGGGCCTACCACATTATAATGAAATTTGGTATAATTGCTACTAATTATACTATTTGATCTTTGGTCACTAATTTATCATTTCCTCTTATCCTATATTAACTGAATTTGTTAATTAATGTACAAAAAATTTTCAAAGATAAACTTTACATTATATTTTTCAGTATTGTCTTTTGTAAAATCATAAACTTGATCATGCTGAGGACATGACCTTAGATAGAGAAATGTGGAGGTCGCGAATTAGAGTAGTAGGCTAATGGTAGGGTTAGGTATTTTTTTGCCATGTATTCGCATTACCTGTTATATTATGTGTTAGTTTACCTTATTTACATACTGTCATTATTAGTCACTATTTTTCTATTCCCTTCCCTCCTTTTGTCATATCTAGTTCGTTCTTACTTACGGGTTTTGAGACGAGAGTTTCCAGGAAACAGTCTCTCTACTTCTATGGTAGTGATAAGGTCAGCGTACATTCTACCCTCCCCAAACCCCACTTGTGGGATTATACTGGGTATGTTGTTGTTGTTGTTGTATACTGTAATTATTTCCTAAAAAATATAAAAGTTTAATAAATGAAATGGCAAATATGAAAAAAGTTTCAAACATTCAATTTGAACTTTGAAAAATTCAACTATTTTGAACCTTGAAAAAAATCTCAAAAATTCAATTAATTTGATACGAAGGGAATATATTAGTAGGTAATTGAAAGGTACTTTTACATAACTAATATATTTTATTGCTGTAATTTTATTTTTTAATGCTACTTATAATTTATTACAGTGTATAACATAATTATTTTTTTACAAAAAAATTAATAAAGTATATAATTTAACTAAAATACCTCTAATAAATATTGTACTTTTTCAAAATTATACCATAATAAATAAAATTTTTATATTTAAGAGTAATAATTATTAAAAGTAAAATTAGAAAAAGAAGTAATTAATTATTTCTTGATTATTTAAATTAACAACTAATTTATGATGATTATTTTTAGAAAGAAAACTAAATTGGGAATAAGAAAGTAGTAACAATAAATACATATATTTTTTTGTATTGTAGGGTAGGGTAAGGTTATTTTGTTTTTTCACAAGTGTGCTATCTGTCTGGTCGTCTCTTTTTATGTATGTATCTCTTCTTCTCTTCTGCCCTGTGCTTTTTGTTCTTCGTTTAATCAAACTTTGAGCTTCGAATTTTGGGGTTTGATTCTTTTGGAGGATTTGTAATTTTGAAGCTATTATTTTTTGGGGGCCTTTAGTGTTGAGCGGCCATTGTTGAGGAAAAAAAATCTTGTTATTGAAGAAATTCAAGATTTTGATCACTCTTTTTTTTTCTGTTCTTGTTTTTCAGCTTTTTTTTTTTTCTATTTAATTTTCTTGAACTAGAGGCAGAATGGGAAGATTAAAAATGAGAATGGAACTTATTCAAGATGACAAAAAGAGGATGACAACTTTAGTGAAACGGAAGGGCAGCTTAGTCAAGAAAATCTCGGAACTATCAATACTTTGTGACATCAAAGCATGTATGATCATATATGAAGGAAATAATCATCAAATCTGGCCACATGATTCCAATGAAGTTGAAGAGCTCATAAATCTATACAAAAATCAACCATTAGAAGGACGAAGCAAAAGGAATAAGTCCTTGTCCAGCTATTTCAAAAATGATCAAAAGATTAAGTCTGATATCAAAGTTGAAAAGTATCCTACTTGGAATTCAAGATTTGACTATTTATCATCTGAAGAATTACAGAATCTTGCTGGGGTTCTTGAGAAAAGGATGCAGAACGCAAAAGGAAGAGTTGAATTCTTGAAGAGCACGAAAGTTGAAGACTCAAATATTGGAGGTTCTCTTTCTCATCATGAAATATGGGACAACGATAACTTGAAGCAAAGTACAATGTGGCCCGTGAATTCTTTCACCAACTATGAAAACTTCTTTCAATCAAATATTCCAATTTGTGGTGTGGATTCAGTGGGAGTGGGGACAGATAATGGGCTTCTTTCTGTCGATGATTATCAATTTGGCAATGCAGATTATTTCATGATGATTGAGAGAGAGAATTGGTCGGCAGATAATGAAAACGGCTCAAGTTTGACAATGCAGCCTATGACGAATAATGAAATTGGTTCAAGTTTGACAATGCAGCCTATGGAGAATAATGAAATTGGTACAAGTTCGATAATGCTGACTATGGCGAATAGTGGAATTGGTTCAAGTGCAACAATGCAGCCTATGGCGAATAATGGGATTGATTCAACTTCAATGATGCAGCCTATGGCGAATAATGGAATTGGTTCAAGCGTGACAATGCAGATTATGGATCAGTGGCCTTTCATATATAACGATTCTACTCATGATATGCCTTATGGATTCCTGTAGATTTTATTTGACCATTAGTATAATTAGCAGTTCCTCTTTTGAAGCAACTGGACCAAACAAATGAGGAACTGTTTTTTTGTTAGATCCACTTTGGTGCTTCTCTTTTGTTATGGTGCATATTTACTCCGGAGAGTTGAGCTTTAGGGATTTTTTTTATATTATTTGCATTGTTTTGTTTGCACCTTAATGCTTCTAAGGTCATACTCTTTTTTGAATGGCCAAAAAAGTCGTAGCTTAACTAGTTGTTTTAAGGGTGTTGTTGGTATTTAATATTTTCAGCTATTGTTGCCTTTTGTACATCATAAATAAAATATTGAACTTGTTTAATTAACTTATCTAATAGTCCTCAATACTGCTGTATATTTTGCATTGATGTGTGGCCAGTTAATGTTTTAGTAGTTAATGGATAAAATGACAATTTCTTGTTTCTCCCCAAGAGATCAAGATGGAAAAAGTTTACTTGCGCAACTTAGCAGTGATTCATGTATTGACTATTATATGAACTTAGCAGTGGTCTGCTTGCGCAACCTTACTCACATGATCCACTGCGTTGATACTCTTTTGCCGTGTTGGTTGTTGGAGTTTTTGGGCTACTGTGCTCCAAGCCTCTGCTTTGTTATTTTAATTTCTTTTGTTTGTTGAAATGTTTTGTGTGAACATGTTCTGTGAATTGATAAGTCCTAAAAGCACCAATTTTATGTCATTGTGCTTTCACCAAATGATACATGTTGGCACCTTTATGTTAGACTGGTGGAGATAACTTAGTAGTTGTACAAAGATAAGCTGTAATTTGAGAAACTTAAGTGCTACTGCACCATAGTTTCAGTTTGTAAGCTCTCTCTATACATTTCGTTTTACACATTTAGGTGTTGTATCTGTCTAACCATATGACTGCTGTGCTAAGTGATTTCAGTTACGTATGGCTATTGAAGTACGACTCCTCCTCATATTATATCTAAGTTGGAACTTCAGATCAAGCATTAAAGTTTGACTATTCCAATAATTTAGCAAGAAAATTCATACATATACCTCTTAAGTTCTTCAATTTTTCCGGTGCTTCTTTGTCAGATACAAGAGTGATAAGAAAACCATGCGTACACAACTAAGATGCTGCCACCATATAAATAAATTTTTTAAACTTATTTTCGTCTATACATGAAAATTTCAGCATAACTTTTTAATAAGAGAAATGGCAATAAACAATGACATTCATGATAAATATGCATCCCTATGATTAGTCTCTTTTCTTCACCTTGGATAATCCTCGGTCTTTACATGAAGATATTTTGTGTTCCTCTATGCTGCCACAGTTCCCAACTTTCCTTGCTTTTGTTCTAGCAGCTGTCTCAACGCACTATCGATCTCAGCGAATACCTCCTGCTTGGAACCACTTCCGTGCACCTACAGGTCAAAATAATTCAGAAGAGAATGAAAGCAGATTGCTCTTTAAGGTCAGAAGATTACAACTCATGCTTGCACCTCCTAATAGAGGAATTATAGTTCGTCTCAATCAAGTATGGGAAAGAGGAGTGAGGGGAAGGACTATTCACTGATCTGCTTCTTCCCTTAGCTCAAACTATATTCAAATTCGTTTGGTACAAATTGAGAGAGATTAGCTTTGTTTTATATTTCAAGAAGTTATGTGTTTCTCCCAAACATCATCTGTTACCTACTTTCTTTGTTGAACAAGCCCCTTTGGGCATTACGTGGTACATCTTCAAAGTGCCCAGAACAAGTTGGCTCCAGCAACAGAAATAGGATTCATCTTTTTTTTTGGGGGGGAGGGGGGGCGCTATTTAAAGTTAAACCATCCAAGGTATTGCTCTAGCTGCTCTTAGTTCTTTTATTGAGTGTAATAATGCCAATCAGGGTGCATATATTTGTTATGAAGAATTTGGGCAGTTCCGTTCCCTTACTGATGATGTGACAAGAAGTGCATTTCTGGAATTAGAGTGGAACTGAAGACCACAAACTCTAGATACATTTCATTTTTTTTTTATTATGTATTAGCAGCTTTGGAATTAGGACAACGGAAAACTTAGTTTTCCATTATTGACATCTTAGCTAACTCCTCTTTCCATAGAAAGGCTTATCATACTTCATCGCTCAATGACCAATTCAAGGCTGTATCCAGATTTTACATATTGAGAAAGGCTTATGACAGTGCAAGGTGTCGCTTAATGACCAATTCAAGGCTGTATCCAGATTTTACATATTGAGTAATAAGAAACTTGAATAGATTCTTCAATAAGCAAAGAAATACTTGAACACACAAGAATTGCATTGAGAAAGTAGAACACCAAACAAGAGCATCTAGGATAAATCAAGGGCGGTGGAGAAAGTGGTAGTTAAGACACTATAGTGCAGCCGAGAAAATGCGTCATCAAATAAACTGAAAGAGCCTCTCATTATCAAATACATTAGACAGTAGAGCAAAATCCATTGCAGAAGCCAACAGAAAGTTGAAAGCTAATGATTCTCTGTGCCTAATAAAATTACAGGTTTTGGTTCTATTTGAAGAAATCCACTTCTCACTCGAGAAGCAGTTTGGATTTTTGGAGAAGAAGAAAGCAGAGAGAAGAATGTGTATTTTCTATTTCTTCAACTATCTTTACAAATGAATACATTGTGTATTCTTACACACCAATTAACTCCACACCATTCTAATTATGTACCCTCACTTATAGGATTGTACCTCAATACCAATTTTAACTAACCAACTAATAACACAACTAATTAGTTAATGCTACAACTAACTAACTAATCTGTATAACTAACTACTCTAGCTAACTGAACTAGTTTCAACACTTCCCCTCAAGCTGGATGTATTGAAGAGGTTCAATAATCCAAGCTTGTGTATCAAATGGTCATGTTGTGTTCGTCCCAAAGCTTTGGTGAGCAGATCAGCTTCCTGATCTTTGGTGTTAACATAGACAGTTCTGATAAGTCCCTTCTGGATCTTTTCTCTAATGAAGTGGCAGTCGATCTCTATGTGTTTTGTACGTTCATGAAACACAGGATTAGCAGCAAGTTGTAAGGCTGACTTGTTGTCACAATGAATGATTGTTGGATCCATTAACTTGACCCCCAACTCCTTGAATAGACCTGTGACCTATACAATTTCTGCTGTCAGTGTAGCGAAGCTCATATATTCAGCTTCTGTGGAGCTTCTTGAAACTGTGTGTTGCTTCTTAGACTTCCAGGAAATCAAGGAATCTCCAAACTTTAGAACATATCTAGTAACTTATCTTCTTGTGCTTGGGCAAGCAGCCTATTCTGCATCACAATATCCCTTCAGCTGAGGATTTTGACTAGAGCTCATGAGCAGCCCCTTCCCAGGTTCTGATTTCACATATCTGATGACCCTTAAGGCAGCTTTCCAATGTGACTCCTTTGGTTTCTGCATGAATTAGCTCAGTGACTGGACTGCAAATGCTATATCTGGTCTAGTGATAGTAAGGTAGAGCAACTTCCCAACCAACCTTTGATACTTAGGAATGTCTTCAAACAAGGTAGTGTGGTTAACCTTTGATTACACTCCAATAGTGTCATGTTGGGCTTAATATTTCCCAAACCTGCTTTATCTATCAACTCTAATGCATACTTCTTTTGGTTCGTCACAATACCCTCCTTGGACCTCAGAAATTCAATGCCCAGGAAGTACTTGAGTTCACCTAAGTCTTTGATCTTAAAGTGCTTGTGTAGAACATGTTTAGTTTCTTCAATCAACCCTGCATCATTTCCTGTAATCAACATGTCATCAACATACACCAGAATTATCACTAATCCACCACCCCTTCACATCCCTTCTCTTGGTGAACAAGGAATAATCCAGATAGCTTTGTGAGTAATCAGAAGTTAGTAGTGCTTCAGTTAATTTGGCATTCCACTGCCTTGAAGCCTGCTTGAGACCATACAGAGACTTTACCAACTTGCAAGCAAAATTCTTACCCTTCTCAGCCTTGTAGAATCCTTTAGGTAATTCCATGTACATCTCTTCAAGTAAGTCCCCCTGCAGAAATGCATTATACACATCCATTTGAAAAATATTCCAATTATGAGTAGCAGCCAATGCAATTATGGACCTAACTGTTGTCATTTTTATCACTGATGAAAATATTTCTTGGTAATCAATTCCTTCAGTTTGGTTGTACCCCTTGGCTACCAATCTAGCCTTAAATCTATCAACCTCTCCATCAGCTTTGTACTTGATCTTGAAAATCCACTTGCACCCAACAATATGTTTTTCCTTAGGCAGTTCAACTATCTTCCAGGTTCCATTTTCTTCCAAGGCTTGCACTTCCTATTGCATAGCATGTATCCACCTGTCATCTTTGATTGCTTCCTCAAAAGTCCTTGGCTCAACTTCTGTGGAAAACACAGATAGATAAGCCTTATACTGAGGTGAGAAGTGATCATAAGATACATAGTTGCTTTGAGAGTGATGAGAAGATTTGGTTGTCATATAATCCTTCATACAGATTAGGGGATGAGGATTTCTGGCAGATCTTCTTGTAATAACTTCCTCAGCTCTTGTAGATATTAGTTCAGCTGTAGTGGTAGCATCATCAAACTGAGAAAAAGGTCCTGCATCAGGTTGAGCAGCTGATCCTTCATTTGGAATGACCTCTGATCCTGGCAAATTATCATCTGTGACTGCATTTTCTAAGTCCATGTTGTCTGCAGGATTGAGTACTGACATCTCTCCATCTTCATCAACACTGAGAAAATCATCCAATGTTGTAGCAGCTGGTTCAGTAGGGAATAATGGCTTCTGGCTACCAGGTGTATGTTTGAAATAAAAGACATCTTCCTTGAACACAACATCTCTACTAACAAACAACTTTCTTTGAGACATATTGTAAAGCAAGTATCCTTTGTGAGTTGGTGAGTATCCCATGAGTGCACAAACTTCAGCTCTAGAAGAAAACTTATCCTGTTTGTTCACTTTGGCTGCATAGCATAAGCAACCTATAGTTCTCAAGTGATCAATGTTGGGCTTGTATCCATGAAATTGCTCATAAGGAGACTTCCCTTTAAGAAGTGGAGTGGGAAGTCTATTAATCAAATAAGCAGCAGATAATACACTTTCACCCCAAAATCTAATAGGAATATTTCCTTGGAGTCAAAGTCAATTTATGGGCCTACCACATTATAATGAAATTTGGTATAATTGCTTCTAATTATACTATTTGAACGTTGGTCACTAATTTATCACTTGCTCTTGTCCTATATTAATTGAATTTATTAATTAATATACAAAAAAATTTCAAAGACGAGCTTCACATCATATTTTTCAGTATTGTCTTTTGTAAAATTATAAATATATAGTGTAATTATTTCCTAGAAAATATAAAAGTTTAATAAATGAAATGACAAATATGGAAAAAGTTTCAACATTTAATTTGAACTTTGAAAAATTCAACTATTTTGAACCTTGAAAAAAGTCTCAAAAATTCAATTAATTTGACACGAAGGGAATATATTAGTAGGTAATTGAAAGGTATTTTTACATAACTAATATATTTTATTGCTGTAATTTTATTTTTTTATGCTACTGATAATTTATTACGGTCCATGATATAATTATTTTTTTAAAGGGTAGGAATTCTTTGAGAAATCTACCTTTTTGTCTGAAGTAAAATGAAACCCTTTTTTTTGAAGCAAATGAAAACTATTCTATCCTTTCTGAACTAATTGAAATCATTCTCTTTGAATAAACGATTTTCAGTAAAGATATTCTCTCTGATTGTCAAAAATTTCATTTACTTCTTCTTCAATTTGTATTTTTCTTTCTAGTGGTGTAGTTTTAACGAATTATTGTGATTTTTAAAACTATTTTCTATTTCTACAGTTGTTCATGATTCTTATGAGTGTTTTCTTCTCCAATTTCAGTTGTTCATGATTCTTATGAGTGTTTTCTTTTCCAATTTCAGTTGTTCATGATTCTTAGGAGTGTTTTCTTCTTCGATTTTCAAGTAAATTCTGGTGTACAGTGAAGGTGGAGGTGAATGCAAAAAAAAAATTGAAAAAAAAAGAAGAGTTTGATGGTTATTATTGTGCTTGGGTGAACTACATGATGATTTATTTTTGCTTGGTTGGAGCTATTGGCAATTCGATGATGGTTTAGTGGTGATGATTCACCGGAGAAGAAGAGATGAAACTCTGAGAAATTGTATATAGTTGTATTAAAATTTATTAAATATGAACAATATTTATAATAAAATTTTAATTTAATATTGTTCATTTTTATGAATACGATTATTGTAATTCTAACAAATATAATATTTTTCTTACAATATAAGTTAAGATAAAAGTACTGGAATATTAAAATTCATACGTAATACTTATGACATATATTTTCTATGTGGATTGAAACATGCCCATAATATGTATAATATATTGAATTCAAAATGTATTATAATTATGTTTCATCTTTTCTGTTATTAAGGGTGCTAAAATATGTTATTGTATTAAAAATATATTCTCGACATGTATTTAAACATGCATACAATATGTTTAATATATTTAATTTAAAATATATTACCATTGTCGTTTATATTTATTTTTTATTAATAATGTCAAAAAATATTATACTTGAATTTCAGCCACTAAAGAACTATGATAAATTAGTTTATATGTTACTGTATAAAAATTGTATTATAAAGTCATTATATATGTATTAATATAATATAATTTAATACATAAATGATTTTGTGATGGAGATTAGAAACGTTGAAAATTTATTAGAAGAGAAAAAAAGTTGCAAAAAGTGATGAATAGAGAATTTATTAGGAGAGAGAAGAAGTTACAAAAATTGAAAGAAGAAAGAGAAATTCTTTAGAAATTAATGGAAGAGAAAGAAAAAATTGATGAAACAAAGAGAAATGAGTTAAAATTTAGTAAAGGGAGAGAAATGTTCATTCTTTTTCGGCTATTTCGAGTAAATTTTTTTTAGCTATTTCAAGTAAGAGTGAAAGTTGTACTAAAACTCGTAATTAATGATATATAATATATTATTGAAATAAATGATCTTAATTGAAATTAAGTGGGAGGTGATAAAAAGATTTTCAATTGAAAAAAAAGGTGATTACTTCATTTAGGTTACCTTTTATTAATTAAGAGATCAATTTAAATGGGATAAGTTGTAATTTTTAAAAAAATTTATCTTTATAAAATATAAATATTTTAAATTGGATCCCTACTCTATTTCAAATTAGTCATTCTTTTTTATTTTTCAAAAAAAAAATAATTTTTCTCTCTAACAAAAAATCGTCCATCTTCTTCTTTCTCCTCTTCTTCAAAGTTTTTCAAGTTTCTTCATCTTTGTCTCATGTATTGCGCTTCATCTTCATCTTCTTCTTTTGTCGTCGATATTATCATCCTTGATAGAAGGAAAATATTATTCTTGACCATCCGATATACAAAGTTCGAATATATATAAAGCTAATTCTAAAGAACTAAATATAAATAAAATATCTACCTTCCAAATATGCATTCCAAGAATATTAAAAATATTTACCTTCCAAATATACATTCCAAAAATACATACCAAATATATTTAACACACACACTCAGTCGAAGCGGGAGGGTTACGGACATTGAGACTGTCCCTAAAATCGTCAAATAAAACTCGTGGAAGGCCCTTAG
>JAOTQJ010149751.1:0-15240 GCA_025642045.1 Solanum sejunctum
GTATGATATGTTTGTTGGGCGGCTCTGCCGCAACGGTGACCTTGTCGGCCCGCGTATGTGTTTGTATATCTGTTGTTGTGGCTATATCTGGTACTGTTGGATTCGCTGTTTGCAGGTGGGGTTAGTCAGAAAAATAGAGGAAACTCTGTCGAAATTTTTTGTGAAATCCCTTAGCTGTTGTAGGTGAAGAGTCAGTATAAGTGTTTGTCTCGGTGTCCTATCGGCACCATTCACGGCCCCCGGGTTGGGTCGTGACAGTGAGTACCCCAAGGCATTCACCATTCCTTGCACTATTGGTGACGGTGAATTTATAAGAGCACTATGCGACTTAGGAGCTAGCATCAATCTAATGCCTCTTGTCATATTCAAAAAGATTAGCCTTGGCACTCCTACCCCAACAAGAATGAGATTGCTCATGGCAGATCAAACTATAAAAGAACCTGAGGGAATCCTATTGGATGTGCTTGTTAAAGTTGATAAATTCATTCTTTTGGTAGATTTTGTGATTCTTGAATGTGAGGTTGATTTAAGGTACCCATCATTTTGGGGAGACCTTTTCTGGCCAGTGGGAGAGCGCCAGTGGATATAAATTCGGGTCAACTTCAGTCTAAGGTGAATGATGCTGATGTCATATTCAATATTCACCAATCCATGAAATATTTGGATGAGTTCAGGAGTGAGGTATGGACCCTCGATGATAGTTGATGAAGGAAGATGACAAAGTTTGCGCCACGACATTAAAAAAGGCACTTCTTGGGAGGCAACCCAAGTATTTTGCTAATTATTTATTTATTTGAGACTTAGAGTAATAGTTGTTTGATTTAAATTAAGAGACAAACATGCAATTGCAATATTTCTTTGAAGTTTTCTATGCTTTGAGACTTGGTTTGCAGGTAAAAAGTGGAAGAACTGAAGATATGGAAAAATTAGACTTGGAGCAGTTCCTAAAAGTAGGCCTACGAGTTGTAGTCTTTACTACGACTTGTAGTCATGCCTCATAGAGAGAAATAGTAAGTATTTGAAGATGGCACATACACTATGAGCCAACCTTATGAATCATAGGATCCCCTATGATTCGTAAGAGGGATTTGTAGTGCCCAAGTATGATTCCTAAATTTTTACAAATTATTGGGTCTAGTACGAGATCGAGACCTATGAGTCATAGCATGACCTATAACTCATAGTCGGGGTCTCATAGCCCAAATCTACAACTTTTCAAAATTTGACCTGGTTTGCTTATAAAAGGGGGGTCAAAATTATTTTTAACATCAAATTCTAAAATCCCTTATCCTAAGTCGATGAAAAAACCCTTCCTCATCCCCTAAATCCTTCTCTGAACAAAAATACCAGCTACCCACGTCATTTTCTGGTGAATATTCTGGTAAGGGTATAAATTCCTAGGTTTTTAATGCGAAGTTCATCTCTCTTTGCTTTGGTTCATTTTTCAATCCGATTGGTAAGCTCTTTAGTTATATTTTTTGATATTTATTGATTAGTTTGTTCCCTATAGTTTGATCAATTTTAAACATGTCTTCCATTAATTATTAAGCTAGACTTACAACGTAGGGTTTATAGGCCTTCAAAGAATTGAGTTGTGAAGTAAACCTTGTAAAAAAGCTTGAGTGGGTGATTGTGAGTACGACATTTGTAATGTTTGATATGCAATGTATATTGTTGCTCACCTAGGGTCTGAATTGTTGTCAGAGTTGAACTTTAGGTAGTGTGGGGGTGATTGTCTATGCTTGAACATATGGGTTTAATTGAATCATTGCGAATGGTGATTCCACTTCCTTGGGATGTTGTGGACATGTTAAGAATGAGTTTAGATTGTTGATTACTTTTGGTGTGCTTGACGTTTGGTTGAACTAGTTTTGACTCTTAGGGATAATAGTCGTTTTAATGCCAATGCTAGTATGGAATTGATTATGTGCCATTTAGTCATGCATTGCTCTTATTTACATGATTAAGTTGAATTTTGTGTTGAATTTGTGCTTGGTGTGGGAAATAGTTAGACATTGCAGGTGACTTTTGTGCTCAGCTACGAGGCACTCCTACAACTCGTAAGTTCCTCTACAAGTCGTAGTGTCCCTTCGTAGCAAGCATCAGTCACCTTTAATCCCTTCATATTTCTCATATAAGACCCACGTACAACTTGTAATACTTGGTACGACTCGTAGGGAGGGTCTCGTAAACTTTGCTAAGTTTTGAAAATATTTCTGGAACTAGGTAGGAGACCAGGACTACGACTCGTAGGCCATCCTACAAGTTGTAACTGCATCTTGTATATGTGATCAAAAAGTATTTTTAAAGGCACAACTAGTTCTACAAGGCCAGTATAGGACTCGTAGGTCACCTATGAGTCATAACTGCATTCGTACCTGTATATCTGCAGTTACGTCAATACTTGTTTTACTTTTATTTAGTTTTTGTTCTCTGTTTTGTGTTAAGTAACTGAGACATCTTGATGCTCACATGGATCATTGGTTTGTTTGCAGATATTATGCCTCCCAAGGACAATAGGGCTAATCTAAACATTTAAGCGGAGACTAGTGGATGAGTCATCTGAGACTAGGAGATCAGAGGGCTCAATTAAAGGGCACAGGGTCAGGATAGACCCTTTGGCTAATGTTTCTCAAACTCCGGCCCGCACAGCTCGAGAACATATGGAAGTGACCAGTGCCTCCTAGTCTAAAGAGGAGGTACAAAAGGTGGAGAAAAATGACTTGGGGATTAGCTCACCACAGATGACTCCTACACATTTCGGCTCCGAGTCAGAGTCTGAGAGCACATCTTAGCCTCAGCAGGAGGAGCTCCAGTCTCAGCCCCCAGCCGACCCCAGATGCTGTGTTATGGGCATGAAGGAAATTTACGACTAGGGGTTGGAGGATAATGGACATGGCAAGCTAGTCTATCAATTTCATGAGGAATCCAGGTTGAATACTGCGGGACTAGACAGAGTACCCAGATTAGATGCGAGATCGAACGAACATCGACTACGATGGACTACATAGTAGAATATTCCCCTTTTGTAGTCCATGAGTTCTATGTTGCATACCTTAATACACTCCACCAAGGTCTGCCTAAGAATAAGAAGCCAATTGAATAGTCGAGGCTATAGGTGGTGACAGTCGAGGAGAGGAAGGTTGATATCTCGAAGGAGACAATCCACCGAGTATAGTTTGGACCCACTTATATAGCACCTCAGTTGACCACGGAGTACGATAGGCGTATTGATAAAATGAGAAGAGTGGTGATGGGGAAGGATGTAGGGGTCAGGACAGAGCTTTTACGGTGGATTACTAGTTAGATTTGTGAACCGAGTGTGGAGTCTACATGGATCACAAATCATACAGACTCGATTGTGAAGCCTACCTGTCATTTTGGGCCAAGTTTTGGTAGTCCATCATCCCCTGGCATATTAGGACAACTTTCACAGATAATCTGATCACCCTCAAGAGAGCAGTCTTATTGGCGAGCATTCTAGCTGGGTATGCTATAGACTGGGCTCGAATCATATCGGAGCAGATTCACGAGATTGCAACTGAGATGAACACCTTACAGCCATTTCTAGTTCTGATCCATCGATTATGCATTGTGATAGGTGTTCCTATCGAACCCCACCAAGACCCTCATATTGAAACCACATGCACTATGGATCCCATCCTAATAAAGGGTGATGATAACCCCGTGGCCTCACCACGAGTAGCTCCTCCAAATATCCTAGAGCCATTCCTGGTAGCACCTCAGGTTCCAACTTCACCTCCAGCTCCTATAGGCACTACTTTTACTACTATAGAGCCCACTCCAGCAGTCGAGATTAAGTATACACCATCCTCCAACATTCCAACACCAGTAACAGCTACTGTATAGGTTGACCTTTTTTTTCTCTCCTATTGTTTTTCAGGCTTTATTGTGCAGGGTAGCTATAGTAAAGGGCAAGCTCCATGAGTTATCAAGATGGGTCTGACCTTTGATTGTTCAGACTATTCGAGACTCTAAGGAGAGGATGAGGTCATTTTCCCGAGATTTAGTTAATGAGAGAGTCCAAATGGTAGATGCCTGGGTCGATGCGTTCAAGACTAGAGTCCACAAGAGGTTTGAGGGAGCTAGGCCAATTGACGTGAGTACAATGTTTGAGGATTTGGCTAAATTCAAGTCCAACTTACTACAAATTGTTGGCAGCTCCCATTTCAACCCCAGAGGTAGCACCAATAGGTGATGAAGCATTTGATTGGCTTACCGACCCTCCGGACACCCATGGGAAGAGGCCCATGAGCATGTCAATCCAGAGTCGACATCGAAGAGGCCGAGACCTAAGGAGGAGGAGCCCATACCTGAGGAGGTGGTGCAGGAGTAGCTTTTGTTGGCGACTATTCAGAGATAGAGAGCACAACACACCCCACCTAGAGAGGGTACTTCTGGCACTACAGAGGAGGAGGAGAGACAGACCCGGGACTCCGCAAACCAGTCGAGACTGGTGCATGAGTACCATGATGTTTGACCACTTTTGACCCCAACTCTTACTTTTCTTTATCGATACTCTATCCTTTTGTTAGACAATATTGTCTTTATTTTGGTTTTTGTAAATGTTCTTGTTGGATAATGTTTTTATTTTGGTTTTGGATATTAGTTTTGTTAACTGTTAGTTTTGAATGTATATATATATATCTATGTTATGTTTTTGTATGTTCGTCTTTTCGTTATGTTGTTACTTTGAGGACAAAGTATCCTATTTTGGTGGGGTGGCGGAAGTTATGTATTAAGGTAAAGTCTGAGTAGCCTTAAGTCCATAACTTCCCCTATTTTGATCCCAAGATTTTCTTGCCATGTTTCTTTTTCCTTGTGAATGTTTAATTTTCTGTTGAACCGGCGTGTTTTAGGAAGTATAGATAATTTGTAAATTCAAAGTAATGTTATCTTTTGGCATATATATGATTCTTAAATGTTCTTTAAACTTTTGATAAAAATCGGGTACCTTCAAAATTTTTGAGGTTGTGATTATTGATGCATTCATACATTTTTGAGCATTTAGAAATGTTTGTTCTAATATTGTTAAGTAAGCTAAGACTGAAAGCATGACCTGTGAGTTTATACTTGATTGTGTATGCAATTGCCATGTGTTGTGAGCTTATTTTGCTACATTCATGCATCTTGTATGGACCGAGAACTTGCCTTGTTACTCTAAAGTTTGTTTGATGATGTGGTGGATATGTAAGGGATCTTAAGCCTTTGTTCTTTGAGTGAAACCATTTTTAGCCTAAATGAACCACCAGATGAGGGAGTGAATCCCTTGTTCCAAACTTTTGAGCCTATCATGTACTCATTCTTTCTTCATACCTTACTAGCTTAACCTTGTTTGATGAAATGCCTTGATATTGGCCCTGGTCTATCCTTGAACATATGAACCTTGATTGAGGTCAAAGGCCTAAGTTGAGGGTGGTTGGAGTTAGTGACCCTGGTTTGAGGCATAGATATTGGGTACTTCACCTGAGGCTAAAAGCCTAAGTTGAGGGTGGTCGTTATTGTGGCAAAGTAATAATAATAAGGTGGTTAGTTGGGAAATCAAGAAAGAAATGAAAAAGCATGAATCGAGTGAAGGAAAAAAAAAAAAGAAAAGTGCCTTGAGTTGAGGAAAAAGTAGCAAAAATGAATTTGAAATCAAGGCTCAGCTGAAAAAGAGAAAGAAAGCACTCAAGAAAAGTTCAAAATAGGAGAATAAGGGTGGATTGGTTTAAAAAGGGTGGATTATGAAAGCAAAATGTGTTGGTAAACATGGTTCAAGGATAGCTTTAGTCACTATTTGCCTAAAATACCTCACCAAAGCATCTTGAGCCGATGTTACAAGCCTATAAGTCCTAAAGTGATCTATCTCCACTTTATCACCTAGCCAGAAGATGAGCATAAAGGCAAGTCTATAGTGTTAGTCAATATGTATTAAATTTCAATTATGAGAGTGAGAATGCTTCCTCAGTCCTTGAATTATAAAATGCTTTTGAGTGATTATAAGGGACTTCTTTCTAATGAGGGCATTTTCACTACTTGAGTAGCATATGACTATACCTGTGATTGTGGACAATTGATGCTCCTTAGCTTATCATAGTTGGATTGCCAGGTATCTTATTATGTTCTTGTTTGCTAAAGAATTCCACAATCCTATTTTGAAAATGGTAGTTGGGTATCTGAAGCAAAGGAGTTGATATATATGCCATTAGCATAGTTACTATGCATTTCTCTTTGTTTGCATAGATTGAGTCATCGCTTGAGGAGAAGCAACAATTTTATGTGAGGGTGTTGATGTGCTGTCAAAATACAACATATTTGGTGTCTGAAATAAGGGTTTTTATGAGTTCTTAAAGCGACTTTTTAGTGTTTTGATGTGTTTTGATGTTAATCTTGCAGAAAAGTTAGGTTGGTATGATTTTGAAGAAAAGTTGCAGATTTTACTAAAGCATAGGCCATATAAGACCATCTACGAGTCGTAGTTCACTCTATGAGTCATAGGTTGTGTCATAGAAAGAGTTAGAGACCAAAAATCAGAAGTCTATCAAGTGAAGTTCACCCTTATGAGCCCAGCCTATGAGTCATACAATACACTATGACTTGTATAGGTGGACTCGTAGCAAGAATCAGAGAGCCAAAATGTTGGACCAAAAACTAGAGACCAAGGCTACGAGAAAAACATATGATTCGTAGCCCAAGAAATGACTTGTACCTATGGCTTGTACCAGTTAACTCCAAGATGCCAAGAACCTGATACGAGACCCCGACTATGACTTGTAGGTCATCCTACGAGTCGTAACTACGAGACTTATCAGCTGCCAGCTGTCTTTTCTATGTAAATTCTAGGGTTATTTTGTAAACACTATATATAGCTTAAGTTAGGTTTTTGAAAGAGTTCGACCAGTAGACAATTTACAATACATTTTGAAGCTTTTCTTAGATTTTTAGGGTAGATTATAGTTCTCTCTTGGAAAACCCATTTTGGGGATTTCAAATCTTGCCTTGTACTCATTGTTGATTAATCAAGCTTGTGGGTTTGCAACTTGTGGTGCCTATATCCTTCAGTATTATTGGTGAAACTCTCAACTATGTCTATTATATGCATTCTTATGTGTTTTGCTTTAGCCATAAGTTGCTAAGCACCCACAACTTGGGGTTGTGGGAACCATGGGTAGTTGACTTGAAATAACCTAGTTTTCTTGCATTCTATGATTGGGGTTTTGCATGTATTATCTATTTTCCTTCATTTTTATTGTTGTCTGGTGGTGGCCAATACTATATCCAGCCTACTAACATGATCCCGAACAAGGTAGTGACTAATACGAAAAGGGAAGTAGATGACCAAATTCGATTGATGTGTTCCCGTATAATCCACCAAACTTGACCTAGGGGAGGTTCACTATTACTATTGGTAACGGTTAGTTGGCATGCCATTGGTGGCTGACCAAGTGCCTTGGTGAAATTCGACTAGTCCTGCATGCGACTCACCAATTATAGTTATGTATCTAAGGTAATCAAGTCGATGAACCATGGGAAACACAATTCCCAAGTTGTCCCTAAAATTGAGTGTTTCCTTGCATTTTAGTTATGTTTGTTTTAGCTTGCTTTTGAATCATAAACCCTCCCCTCCTTCCATTTAGAGATTGTAGTCATAAATCCTAGAAAAGATTAGTATAGAAGTCTTGTAGTCAAGTCCTGTATTCCCTGTAGATTCAACTCTAACCTCGGTTAGGTTAATTATTGATAGCGACCATTTTCTTATTGGAGTGTGACCATAACAACAACATCAAGTATTTGGGAATGTCTAGAATGATATGAAGGTGAAATATGGCTAAGTATAGGTATTTTCATGCATGGAAAGGTTAAGGCCCAAGACTCAAAGGCGTTGGACTGGACAAGAAATAATAGGCCAAAAATAACACTGATCTGCGCCCTGGTCGTGTCGTGCTAGGGGCGCAGATTGTCACTGGAATTTGCAAATTGTAGATTTTCAAATTTTGATATAGTTACTCTTAAATTGATGTTAGACCCATTTTCCACTCAATGTTTTCCCCTAAACAAGAATATGAAGTCGAATTTTTGATATCACACACGGATTTTAAGTTATATTAAAATTATGATTCCGTGCATTTCCGAGGCACATTTTCGGGCACTTTAGTTGAGGACATTTCACATACTTAGTGAAAATTATATAGGATTCCTTCAAGGAAGCATCATCATGAGCCATGGAAGCTTGTACGGACCGTACAAGTGCCTGTGGTGGTCTCTTTTGCTGAAATAAAGGGAATACGTGAAAGCACATTGACCTAACATTGACAGGTTTTACGAAAATTGGTATAACTTCTTGCTCCGAACTAAAAATTACATCAAACTGGATTTTAGAAATCTAATTCAAAGAGCTTTAATTTGAAAGTTCATAGGCCAGCAAGTTATTTTTGTACAAAAAGATAGGACTACTTGAAGTTGACCCTTATATCGATCCATGTAAAAACCTTGCCAATGCAATTCCTTTGAACTTGGCTTGATTGTTGGAGACCCATGATGACCCTAAACCATATACATAATCTTGAATTAAAGGCTTGAAAGTGAATTTATCTTGAGCTTGAAGGTTCCATTCCGATGATACAACTTATTTACATTACCCCCAGGATCATTCATCCTCGAATGAGAAATGAACTAGCTTGTAAGGCTTGACTTCGACATGAAACATTTCAACATGAAGATACTTTGCATAATTCATCACTTAAAAATCATAAAATCATTTAAAGTCATGTCAAAACATAATTTAAACCATTTACGTGCATATGAATGTATGTCATGACAGGAAAACATAGGAATAAAGGAATTAGGACTACTTGAATTCGAAGAGCCTAGTACTTCTGCAACAATTAGCATTAAATATAGGTTCCATGAGAATGAATGCACTTAAAATGTTATGACCCAATACATAGAGAGGTTTGAGGATAGCCATGGGGAACTAATAGTCCCATCAACACCATAAGCCATAGTTATTAAACCAAAATGCATACATAATACCAATTCGACACGTAAGACCATGAAGTTGTCAAGTCTATTCCAAAAATAAAATATTGTTCAAATCACATTCATGAAGATGTATGCATATTATAACATGAAAACATGGAAACGAAAGAATTTGGGTCACTTAATCATGAGGAGCCTATCACTTTAGGATTGAGTAAAAGAGAGTAGGCAAGGGTATTTTCAATTTACACTCAGATCTGGAAAGTATACACACCAAAATTGAAGCCTTTTAACATATAATCCACTATATTCAGAGCCCGCTTCACCTCTTGCCTAGTATGTCAAGCATAAAACCTATTGTTACGAGAAGCATCACCTTGTTGAGCTCTTGCTTGACCCTACCCACCTGGACATATTTGACCTTGAGGATAGCCTCCTTAGCCTTTCTATTGAGCATCAGGATAATGAGCAACAATGGAAACATGCACCTGATCCCATCAAGAACTATTCCACATGATTCCTACCACATCTATTGTACTTAGGGTTAGTCTTCCTATCCTCAGCACTCGCTTGATTTAGATCTTGGATCTATTGAAGATAGTCACTTCCACCACCACCTTCAGAGTTGGAGAACACACCATCATAACGGGCTCTCTTGGAGTTATTCACCCTCCTCTCCTTGAGCTTCTCCCCTTGAATCTATTCAGCATAATTCATAAGCATGGAAATGTCCATGTCACTAACCAAAACGGGTCATGACTGGCACCCACACTTACCCTTTCCAGTGGGTGAACCAATATATACACCCCAATCTATACTAACAATTAACTTATAAAATATGATAATAATCAAAAGGTTTAACTCATAAAGTAGAAATAACCCAAAATTACTAAGTTTATTACTTAATGTTCCCCAAAATCTGAAAGTCATCACATCAAGGACACTAATCTCAAAATACCAAGTATAAGAATGTCAACACCAAAATGAATGAACAAGTGGTTTATGCCCAAAACATAAGGACACTACGACAAGACTAATAGGATCTATTTTGATCTAGAGAAATAGCTCACCCTGAAACCTGATGTGCTGAAGACTAGTTAGAGCTGAGGGTGACCCAAAGTTGGTGGAACACTCATTGTACTCCAAAAAACAAAAATAAGATAAATACAATTAGGGGTCAGTACAGACAACATGTACTGAATAGGTATCATCGGACAACTCAAAATAAAAATCAATATACATAAAATAACAGCAGAAAATCAACCATAACACTTAACAGGTAGCAACAGGAAGAATAAATACACAACCAATCAATGATATCAATGATACACATGAGGACTTAGGCCTCCACATCACACTTCTTTTGGGAGATACATGTAACACCCCACACCTTACATGTACTAGTTCTATGTACATAAAACATGATATGATTTGGTCAAATTAGCGCCTATTTTTAAAAGTGCGTGTATCTCAAATTAGAGGGTGATATGTATGTCTAACGCTTAAGGGGGTCGAGCGTATACAAGTTTTAAGTAAAATAAAAAAGATTGCGGCCTTAAATGAAGTGAGATAAATGAGGTACTTGTAGGACTTAGGAATCTAGCATATGAGTCACGTACTTGCTTAACTTAAATTTGCTAGCTAAACGGAGACGAGACCCGACGTCGAATCTGTCCAAGTCCGATTATGAATAAAGTACGTGTCAAGGGTGTAACTTTAGACCATATCTTAGCATCATAAATGGACTATATTTCCATCCCAATAAGAATAGAAAAAGGGGCCCAATCCCATTACAATTTATTTGATGATTTAGGCCCAACTAACCAAAGAGAAAAGGGCAAAATGGGCAGCAAAGGCCCATCGATTTGCAACACATTAAGGCCCAAGTGAAAGGGGCAAAATTGTATATTAATAATTTGATAAAATAAGGGTAAATATTTAAGATAAATTCAGACAAAATTGTATCCTTAAAAGGGCTTACAAGCAGCACCTTTAAGCCACTTCAACTTGTAAAAAAATAGATTTTCTTAAGGCTTTCTCTCTACACTTCTTAACCTTGTAAAGCAGCCACAAGGAGACTTTTAGGGTTCTTGGAGAATCCTTATACCTTGAAGGTAGTTAAGTAAGTTTACTTATGTGTTTAGTATGGTTTTCTTATGAAAAATAAAAGACTATGTTGGTTAGGTATATGCTGAAACTTTTGGATAGCATGTGTTCCAAGGGTTGTTGTATACTTTTTTTGTTTATTTGGGAGCTTTTCTCTTCTTTGTGGGATTGATTATGAAATAAGATTGTTTTTCTTAATTTGTTTCATTTTTGTAATGATGTGTAAAGGTCATTTCAATGTTTGGTTATATGTAAACAATTGAGGTTAACATGTTATCCTAAGTGTGTTGTTTGTAGAAATTGTGGGTTGATTGATTAAGGAATATGGTCTCACATCCTCCACCTATTTTGGGGACTATATTTGAACTATTTTAGGACTGTTTTTATGTATAAATATTGTGGAAATAGTTTGATTGATGTTGGTAAAGGTTTGGAATTTTTGACGTCATAATGTAGCAAAGGGATGTAATGTTATGCTGTCTACACGTAGGTTGCGTATAATTATTACGTGTTGTCCATTATGAGCTGTTGTAAGACTATTAAGGGTATAAAACAAGATGTATATGACATGTACATAAGAATGGTTGTTAAAAAATACGATTATAAGTGAAAAGGTTGAAGGAATGCCTTTGGGTCTCTAATTATAAGCTTGTTGCAAGAGTATTAGTCTTTATGATATTGGGCTTCCAAGAAGTATTTCTTTGCTGCTAATACTAGTCTTATTGCCTAATATATTGTATATAAATATTTGGGAGAAAAAGCGATCACTCCGAGGTAATAACAAGGTCATACAATGAGGTATGTAAGGCTACTCAATTTCGTATTACTTGGCATGAAATATATATTCTTTCTCGGCACATAAAGGCACTTACAAACTCCGACACAACTATTAATCGTGAATCCACTCTTTCATATGTTTATATGCTCCCATACATAATCACCTTCAAATCTGCATACATACATGGATACCAAGTTACATGGATTTTTATTGCTAAATAAAGTTCAAGAGTTGTTTCATCTCATACTCATTTCATTAATTGTGTAATGTACTTTTTTCATTGTCGTATTGTTTTGTATGACTATTTGCATGTCAAATGCTACATCTATAGTCCTACAGCTTCAATATTATGACCACCAAGAGAATCATCTCAAAAGTAACTGAAAGATAAAGTATATTGCCTATTGATGGGTGGTAACATGAGGGTGGAAGAATCACCTAGCCAGGGTCGATCCTATCCAGGGGGTAGCCCAAGGGGTGAAAGGAAAAGCCTAGCTAAGGTCGATCCCGATATAGATTTATCACTGATCAGCTGGTCATTTGTACTACATGATGTGCACAGATTATATAGTAAAGGTAAAGTAATAAAAAAAACATAAAATACATCATTCCATAGTATAACTAAAGGTGGTCTGTTATCCTTACACCAGTGTATAGTTTCATTTGAGTTGTTACTTCTTATATAGTATTTCTTTCCTTACATATTTAGTACATTATCTCGTACTGACGTTCCTTACAGGGAACTTGCATTTCATGCTGCAGGTATAGGTGCTAATAACTTTCCCCAATAAGAGTATAGGATATCAAGTTGTTGTTATCAAGCTCCAGGTTGCCTCGGAGCTTTGTGTGTCTAGAGCTTATATTTTTGTATTGTATGTGGCCCCAATGGCCTAGCCATATATATATATGTGTGTGTGTGTGTGTGTGTGTGTGTGTGTGTGTGTGTGTATTTTTGTATTGTATGTGGCCCCAATGGCCTAGCCATATATATATATGTGTGTGTGTGTGTGTTGGAATGTGATACCCAATCCTATAATATATATATATATATGTCAGAACATGATACTTGATCCTATAATATATATGTATCGGAATGTGACACTCGATCCTATGATATGTATGTGTCGGAACGTGACACCCAATTCAATATATATAATTCATTTTCCTTTAACATTACTTCTCACTTTATTACCAATGTTTCATCAAGCCTTCTTTATTCAAGCCACCACTTTGAGAGATCAAGTCCAAGATTATGGGTTTCATGGTCTTTGGATTGCAGACCAACCATAACAATATACAGTCAACAAAACCATTACAATTAAGTGCATAGAAAATATCACAACTTTATTTAATAACTATCAATTGCTATTAAAACAAACCATAACTTACCTTAACTGATGAACCAAAGTCAAGCAAGCTAGATCACCATCACTTTTCCTTTCTTCAATACCTCCAAACATTTCAAATCTAGCAAATATATAATATTCATAAGAAAACGAGTCCATCGACATCCATATTCCTATTCATCAAGCTTAAATCCAAAAGCTCATCCAGTTACATAATTAAGTTCCTCAACGTCAATCCTAGAGTTAAGTCTTAATTCCTTCAAATATCATAAAATGTTAAAATGTAAGAAAAAATACATATATTTATACGTATAAAAAAGGGAAAAGGTTGTTGTACATTTACAGTGCCTTAACACTTTTCTCTTTGTTAATGCCTTTAATACCTATATAAGTACATGATCCAAACTCCAATAACCAACAATATCCATCTTATATTTTACTACTCACATGTTCTACAAAATAACAATAATTCAACCTAAGTAGTTGCTTACTAAAAGAGTTTCAATCCATCAACGGTACATGCACTCTTAGGCATACTAATTCTTAACCATAAGATTAATCAACGTAATTATAGTAACTATCCGTTAACCACAAGATTCATCAACACTAGAATAGTAATTCTCAACCAGAGGATTTGTTCTCAAAATACATTATTACAATAACTACTCTTAACATTATTATATTAACTATAACTAAGACCAAACTAACATTATAACAATTTGACTAACTTATCAGTAGCCATTTGTTTAATTCCAATACATGTCTCTAGTTCCAAAATACTAATCTACCCACTTTAAGATCTTTCCTCAATTCATCAACATTATATCAATGTAACTGTATAGTAGTGCATAATTTAATAGAAGTTGAGAAAGATTACTTGCAACAAATTGAATTTCGTACTATCGCCACTCAACTCTCCTCATCTTCTTATTTTATTTTAACCTAATTATGTACTAATAGTATCAAATTCTATTAATTTAACTTAATAGATATAAGACAAATAGTATATAATTTTTATTAAGTTATCATTTTAACCCATTAAGTACCTAAATAATCTAAAATTACCCCTAAGCGAGATACCAAAAGTTATCGAATAGTCCAAAAGTCCATTTAAAAAATTTATAAAATAAATCTTTTAAAGCTCTATTTTCAAAATGATTTGACGGTCATTACAGTCCATATCCGGAATAAGCATAGTCGTATGACATTCCTTCGATCATGACCAAATCAGAGATCTCAGAAATAAACTTGTGCATTCTTGCACGGGAGTCAGCCACTAGTATAGGAGCATACTTTGAGAGTTCTCTAAATTTGAGGGCATATTCCCTCACACTTATATCACCCTATTTGAGTTGATAAATTCTATCATTTTGGCCTCCCTAAGCTCAAGAGGAAATAAATGGTCCAGAAAGAAAAACTTAAACTCTTCCCAACCAACCCCATCAATATCAACCCTCTCCATCAACCATTGGGTGTACCACACTGGCCACTGATGAGTGCATAACTTGCACTCATTTCTTACTCTTTTCGTATGGTTTTGTATTGTTAATTCTATAACTTAAGGTAAATTGTGCTTTAGATAGTGTATATTACATGTACCCATGGTATAGATTTGGCTTGACTGAGGAGAATTGAAGATTAAGCTGAATTAAAGCCAAAAAGAGCTGAAATACACAAAATGGTACCTAGCAGCATATACACTCTGTCAACACAACCTTCAGGCCCATGATCGCGGAGTCATAATGAGCAGAGAAGCGCAAACACGCTAGTCCCAAGTATGAAGGAGAGCTTAAGGAGACACAACCTCCATGATCGTAGAATGTTGCACTGACCAGTGTCGGGACAAATTTGGAAATTTAACATTTTCATCCCCAAATTTACAATATACATGCACTCTTAACCCTTATTCTTCATCATTCAGGAATAGGCACAAAAACATTGATACATTCTTGAAGAAGAAGAACACACCTTAGTGTAGATTTATTTCAGGGGGAGGATTTAGAACAAGTTTTCTACAAATTCTTGAGT
>JAOTQJ010149780.1:18147-32466 GCA_025642045.1 Solanum sejunctum
CTTACACATGTAGTATGTTCTAGATAAGCATGATTTTACTTCAAGTATCATTCATACATGCCATATTGCTATATGTTTAGTCATTGTTTATGATATACATTTTGATTATGGTACTTATCACTTGTTGCATTGCGTCCTACATGCTTAGTACATTCAAATATACTAACACATACTCTATGTTTACACGATGTCACCATGTAGGAATCGAAGCCCTACTTGAGCATCTTCATTCATGTGGCTAGTATGCTTCCACTCTAGCTTGTTGGTGAGTCCTCTATTTCGGGGACGTTGCTTATGATCTCTTACTATGTTCTAGAATGACTTTTCTTTTCTGTAGATGTTGACTATGAGGGTGAGCCCAGTTGCTTGTCTTGGCCCCCGCTTTTATCTATGTATTAGAGGTGTTGTTGGATATGTCATGTGTAATGTTATGAGCATTGACTCTCTCTTGACTTTTGTTGTTATGATATGAATGATATCCCTTTGCCCCGGTTATCCCTATTTCTACTCTTTGTTGCTTTTTTATTGCCGCGGCCAAGGATATATAATGATGTTCTAAGAGGCTTGCTTGGGGTCCCTTTGGGTTCCCCTTGCACTATGTCATATGTAGGCCCTATGCTTGGATCGTGACAAGTGGTAAGCTACACGACCTGTGCCACTGGCCGTGTCACATTCCTTAGGCCAAAAGAGACCTTTTCCAGGCCCAAGCCATCCAAAAGGCCCGTCCAACACATCACCGATCATCAAGCTGTTCGTATGGCATCATAGCATGGGACGGTTTCACGAAAATGATAATAACTCCTCCATCCAACTTTGGAATAAGGTGAAACCAAGTGAGTTACAAAGCTAACTCAAAGGGCTTTCATTTGACATGTCTAAGCCATCCAGATCCAAGTGTGCTAAAACTTATGCTCGTTTAAAATTCACCCTTTCATGAACAAACACCCAAAAACTCAACTTAAAGGTAAGTCTTGAACTTGTCCAAGTACTAGGGGTCTCCCATGACTCTAATACACTCTCCACCTAAACAAATAAGGCTTGAAACATAGGTACATAAGAGAATATAGGTACGGGGTGTCACAAGCACCATTAGCTTAATGTTATTGGAGGAATTAACACTTAATCCTAGGTTTGAAATTTAAGAAAAATTGATTATAAAATTGGATAGGTTTTGGGTGTGGGCTAGACATATAGTAATGCGGGTTTCATTGGATCCCTTGTGACATGCATGTTTTATTCTTGATAGTGAATTATTATTTCGAGAGTTGGATTTAAGATTTGTCTATTTGGTAGAAGTGTTCGAGCGTGATTCTAGCATTGAGGTAGGTTTGCCTATTCTTATTTGACATCGGGATTGAGTTATTGAATATTCTTGTGTTATAAACTATATGATATGGTGGCTTGAAAATTCCTATTGTGGTGCTAGTGTGAGGGCATTAAATTGTCTATGTGTTTGCTTTGAGACCATGTGAATCCTAAGTTGAAAATATTGTGAATACGACATGTTGAAAAAGGGAGATAATTGTGACATAATATTGAGGATAATGGTTTACTTGAGAAAAATAAGTTACTAAAATGTGGTGAAATATTTTAAAAGAGAATGGTATCCCAACATGTATAATAAAAGGTGAATATTATAATTGCTAAACTTTGAAAACTTTGATATTTATTGTGTTTATTGAGAGAAATATTGCTTTTATAATTGTGACTTGATTGCATGCATCCTCATACTACATATTATGATATTTTGAAAAGTTGTGAATGATAATTCTTACCATGAGTCCTTGACCATGAGTTAGGTGGCAAGGTAGTCGATATATTGAGATTTTTGTCATAAGTCCATGACCACAAGTTAGGTGGCAAGGTAGTTGATATATTGAGATTCCTATCATGATTCCTTGACTACAAGTTAGGTGGCAAGGTAGTTGATATATTGCGATTGAGGTATATGACCTGCGAGGTCCCTATGAGTCCCCTTAGTCTATAGAGCCTTAGCTCGACAGGGGTGTATATGATACGTTGTGTGACGATCTTGATACCACCTTACATTGCATTATATGACATTAGAAATTAATTATATTAAAGAATAAAGGTTTTGAGGACCAACTGAGGATATGAATATTTATCAAATCAATTTGAACAGTTATGTAATTAAAAGGCCATAATCAGACAGTTAACTACTTCTTACACACCCCAACAAAATGGTGTGGCTGAGAGAAGGAATAGGATAATATTAGATATGGTAGGTTCAATGATGGCACAGGCAAATTTGCCTATATCCTTTTGGGGAGATGCATTACTTATTGTAACCGATATTTTGAATAAAGTGTCTTCTAAATCAGTAATTTTCACTCCTTTTGAACTTTGGACTGATCATAAAACAAACCTAGATGGTCTACGACTTTGGGAAATATTTTTTCCAGAAAGGAGTGATGTAATTGAAGGTGAGCCTCTGTACATAACGTTGAATTTAGAAGACCAAATAATGTCATTAAATATACTTGATAAGTTAATTGAAGAAGCCATAACTACATCCATTCCCAAATCTAGTATCACAATGTATAAGCCTCCAAAGTATACTGCAAATTAGAAAGAATTACTTGTCTTAATATCTTTATGTCTCAATTATAACTAAAACATAACGAAAGAAATATGTGGGCCAACTAAATTAACAATCAACTACTTCTCAAGCTTCTGCTAAATACCTTAGACTAGTATGAGTAAAAAGCAATTAATGAGGTTCAAACTCACAATCTACACAAGGGCAGAAGTAAGAGGTGAGTGTCAAATAACATGGTACCCAGGAAGCAGACCTATTTGCCCTAAGTAATGCTATACAGAACTTATATACTCCATTACACTTCAACTGAACTTGCATAACTATAACCCTTATGAGATAGACATCCCAACCTAGCAAATAGTATTTGAAATAGAAAGAAACTATAAAAAGGGCTTGACATAGCAGAATAATCAATCAATTTCATCCATATAAATAACAAAAGTGAAATATGGTCTATATTCACAATAAAATTAAATCAGAGATGATGAAGTGTAATCAGCAAGTGTCACATAAGAATTATATGTGTCTATCCTATGTCACCCACTCGGTAAATCACAATCCAAAACCCATGGGGGACATATATACCCATGTAAACTATGAAGTGTGTCGATAAATATCTCAAATAGAACTTGTCATGGAGCATGTGGCCTAACCTTTCATAAAGAAGATGCCGAGAAGTGTGTGGCCAGACTCCTATTTTCATAAAGTATTTCATCATATCAATGTTTCAAAACTAATAAAAATAGAGAATGTGCATATATACGAATGGGAGATGAGAATCATCTCATTCAAATTACTATCTGTATCAATTTATCACATTCAAATTACCATCTATATCAATACAGTCATATTCACTATCGATAGAAAATCATACAAACTTATTAGACTATCCAAATTTCATCACATATGATGATGTTATCATATTGCCTTTTCATTTTTCTTTATTTGTTCATTGTTAGAACCATTAACATAGTTGTGAATCTATAAAATAAATCTATCACCAAATTCTATTACTCCCCGACACATAACACAAAAATACAAGATTCTATACATATAGCAAAAGGATAAGAAGTTCACTTGCCTTAACTAAATTCAATCCCTACTCTACAACTTGAATATATTCTTCCTATCGGGCCTTAGAATCAACAAAGTCTATTCAAGTATAAAATCACAATAAGATAAGAACTGTGACACTGTAATGACCTGGTTGGTCATTTTTTAACTTATCTATGAAAATAACTATTTTGCCCTTTAGTAAGTTGCTTTAGACCTATTTGAATTATCTACATTATTGGAGCTAAAATTCTGAGTTTTAAAAGTTGAAAATATGAGTTTTGGTATTTTTAAAAGCTTAAATTGGGAAAAAAAGAAAAGGTGAGTTTTTATATTGTTATGAGTTTCAGATGTCGGATCAGAAATTCGTCAATTCCATCAGCTCTGAGAGGTCGAATCTGGTCTAGTAGAAGTTACAAAAATGAATTCACAGTTAAAATGGGGGCTTTAGGCCCAAAGTTGTATTTCTAATAGTTTTTGAAGCCAAAGTTTAGCTTTTGTCTACATTTGAAGTTTGAAAGCTCGGATCAGAATTTCAACAATTTTAGTAGTTTTAGTTGGTGAAACTAACGCTAGAAATGGTCTCATCATAATTTTTAGAGTTACATGGACAGTCTTGATATTTTGAGTTTTTAACTAGTTTGTTTAACTTACGCTGGTAATTGTATCGAGAAGACCACAAAATCAAATTCTAACTATTACCTTGAGTCTGGATAATAATTTTTGTATGGATAAATGTTTGGTTTGTGAAATTCTAAGATGGGATGAATTCTAAGGGGCCATATCGAATTTTGTTATTGGTTGAGTTCAGCTGGTGAAAGGGGTGTCTGATGCACTTCTTCTCTGCATCCATAGGACATCAGCCGTGTTCATGGAGGTTTATGTGTTGGGCTCTTTCGAGTTCGCGAGAATTTCGATTGATATGATAGAATTGTGATGATAATGTAATACCGGTTATACCAAAATTTGAGAAATTTGTGATTTTATTGATAAATTGAGATGAAATCTTGACAATTGAGATATGTTGGATATTAATGTGACAATATGAGACTTATGAAACTATTTGGGAGAGTTATGTGATAAATTAATGATATTTATGATACTATTGAGACATATGAGCATATTGTAGGACTTGAAGAGTCCGGTTTCATCAATAATGTTTTTAGTGGCAAGAGGGTGATGATATGAGACTTGTAGATGGCTTTGTGGTACTAGTTGATCCACTTGACATAGCCTTGTGATGTTATGTAAATTTTACATATCATGATCTTGTCATAATATATATATTTACTCGTATTGTGTCATTGGCATGCATACATCTCATAATGCATCTGTATCGCTGAGACAGAGATATTTGAGACAGTCATATTACTTGTGATCTATTTACTAGTGCTAGAGACCTCCGAGGTATACTTCTATTGATATACATCTTGATATTATGATTTGGCATGTATTGTATTGATATTGCATTGACCATGAGACAGATGTATTCTCCCTTCCGGCGCTAGACTCTGCCTAGGTATCATCAGTGCCATAGTCCACAGTGATATTGAAGACCTCTTTATCGGCACTAGAGTCCATCGAGGTATCAACGACACTAATAATTATCGCAACACTAGATAGATGTTATATATGGTTTGACGAGACCCCATGGGTTATATCTGGTAGCTTCAGCTCAGTAGATGTATATATCGATAGTAGAGTTTGCGTGATTCCATCTCATGCATCATATTCATACACTATATGTGCATTGCATCATTGATTGTCATTTTTATAATATTCTATTGTTATATATGTTTATATTGTGCACTAACACTTTATTGCAGGTGGTAGTATTCTTTGTTATAGTATACTTATTCAATTTCACTTACTCAGTCGGTTAAATTCACTGAGTACATTTCTATGTATTCAACCCTATTTTGTATCTTCCTTGCAGATCAAGCGTAAGGACCCATATAGGGTATTTGACTCACTCTAGCAGAGATTACTCCATCTATTCATATCTTAACGATGAGGCTCAGACTTCAAGTCGCCATGAATCTTTGAGATTTTCTTTATTGTTGTTTTCATTTTAGATTTTGTATTAGAATGCATCATACATCACTGTATTTTCAGTTGAGACAATTGTATTTTGCTCTTTTGCACTACTTTTGATGCTCTTGTACTCATAACTATATATTTTGAGATTTAGATTAAATGTTATGACTGTTTTAGCTTTACTATTTTTTAATTGTGATCCAATTTTGGGAGGTGACAAATTTGGTATCAGAGCTTTAGGTTCGTTAAACTCAAGAGTCACCTTTCAACTAAGGCATTTAGTCAAAAGTTGGTTATGAGCATGTTAAAACATATTATTCTTGCATTTATAAGCTCTATATTGTTTTTACCTGTGAGAGGACTTATGCTCATTTACCTCTTTATTGTCACTGCCTCTATCGAGATAAGGCATGCTTTTCTTGCAGCAACTCTATTTCATATATGAAGGCAAGACATACTTGAGTCATATACGTGTATCATGGGGTGAAGGTATTGCAGTAAAGTATTGCCAAAATTTCATCGGATTCTTTGGCCTCCATTATTCCAAAACAAGATATTTGTCAAGCTTCTTCAGTTCTAAGAAGAGATACAAGAAAATAAAGCTAGAAAGAAGTGATTCAATTTTTTCTCCTTTGCTTTTCATGCATCAACATAGGATATGAAAAATATAAACAGGTCTTTTTTTCATTTTCATAGAGCCATTATAGTGCTGGAAGTTTTAAATTCTCCAAAATACTGCTTTAGCTGATGTTATATGATTGGAAATCCCATTTCTTAAGCTAAACATTTTTCTTAAATCATGTGCTTATAATAGTACTCTATTGCCTCATAGACTATGTGGCACATCAGAATTAAATACTTCCATTTGGGGCTTTTTAGGCAGCCTCCAACTTAAGAACTAGACAACAGTTGTGTTTCGTTTGTCACGGAAATGTCTATTAGTTATTTGGGTGTCAGGAAGGATCTAGTCTTGTTTTGGAACCTCTAGTTGCTCCCCCTATCAATCTTTTTATGAGATTTTATCAAGGTAGACGAAGAAAATAGCCTCTTACAGAATGCAAGGTAAAGCTACGTACATAAGACCCAATGGTCCAACCCTTCTGTCCCATCTGTGTGTGTGTTCTTTGTCTATGACTTGGGGGCATGATTAGTAGCTTTTATATGGTGATTTGGCCTAGGATTCTGATTGTGGTATCTGATGATGCTATGGAGGTTACTATCAGGTAAATGCTATTTTTACACGTGAAAAGGTGGGCATATGATGTATACAGAGAGATTTCTTCAAATATTACAAATTTCTGTCAAAATACTAGAAGAATTTGCTTCCCATTTTTGATATATGATATATCAATAGATTGAAAATACAAGTAAAATAGGTTAGACAGGTGAAATACAGTTTAATGGAGGTCAAGACTATAATGTTGTGTAGGAGACATTGTGATATGACTTATAGTTGTTGACCCAAAATTGGATCTCAATTTTTTATTTTGAATAAAATATCCAAAGATTTACATATTTTGTTAATTCAATTATGTGATTATTAGGTGCCTTAACCTTTAAATTTGGACTGAAATCCAATTTTTTTCATCCATATGTTGTCTCCAATCAATCGTGCAACCATTTATTAGTCTCTAGAGGAGAACTTCAGACCAAACTTATGGACCATTAAAAAGGTAAAATATTTTTTAATAAAGATTCATCTAGGAAAAGTTTTGTTCTAGTAATTGGAAAAGATTCTTGATGGAGTGTAATTAGTTTACTAATAATAATTTTTCACTACAAATAGTGATTTGGAAAGCCACTAAGAGTGCATAAAGATAAAAAAATTACATTGTATATTTAAAAGTAAGATTTTTCTTTTTTAGTATTTTGAATCATTATGATGAAAAAAAATGATATTAACTCTATATGCCATAACTATATATAGATGTGTCTTGCATATGGGAAATGTGATATTTTCAATAGATTAAATATTATACGAGAGATGACATTTAGAATATTTTTGCTTGATCAAAGTGATTGAAAGAACTTGAAAATTTAAAGGACTATTCTGTACGAGAAAAAATATTTTTTAATTTTTTCAAATTTGGTTGACCAAATATTTTAAAATATATATTTTTAGAAACATGACTTCCCTAATGAAAGTAGAAAAAAATAATTTTTACTTCGAATGTGATTTAGATCAAATAATTTTTATTGATAAATTTTGAAAATAAACCTCTACAAAAGGGCAGCTAATAGAGAAGAACTAAAGAAGTAATTGATAAACTTTATGAAGGCGAATTAAATTTAAAGTTATAAATAAATTGGGAAAATTCAATATTCAATGTTCAACATTCAAAAAATATTTTAAAATACAATCTTGGACATAAAATTCAAAGAAATAATTAAAATGCAATTTTCAAGCTAGGTGGAAGAAGTCATACCATCCAACTTTTCTTTGTTCTCTTTTTTACTTTCTCTTTCCTTTCTCTTACAACCAACATTTTTTTTTATTTGTTTTGATACTCGCATCTTCTTTTTCCGAATGATTCATATTTGAATCTTCTGAAGGTTCCAAAGCTACGTGGAAGAAGTCGCAGCATCTAACTTTTCTTTGTTCTCATTTTCAGTTTCTATCTCTTATCTCTTACAATCCGCATTCTTTTCGTTTCTTTTGATACTTGCATCTTCTTTTGATGAATGATTCATATTTGAATCTTCTTTAGTTGGAAGCTTCCAACTAAATTTAACTTCAACTGGTGAGAGTCTGTTAGTACACTGTGGAATGAAAATAATTTGACGAGGTAATCAAAATAAGTTTAACAATATATTTTATTTTGTTAAATATATAAGAATCAAAAGTACAAAAAGATCAAATGACTATTCAACAATACTAGAAACTTATTGAAAATACTTCATTTTAGGAAGAAAGATAAACATAAGGTTTATATAAATTACCTTATAGATATTATCAATGGAACAAAACCTTATGCTTCTTGGTATTCCTTGTATGATGCGGTAATTTTCATCTCTTGTTCAAAGTTTTGAGTCACAATTAAAAAAATTATCATCATTCATGATACAGTCAGAATCATTCGGAAGATTATCATTACATGTAATCATATTGAGCCTAGATTTACCTAAAAATTATGTGTAATCAAATGACTTGATATGATACCATGAAATAAATTATAAGTTCAAAAAGTGAGATTAAAGCTTCAATCTAATAACTGTATTTTAGGCTATTATTAAATAATTATGTGGCATTTAAGTGTAGAGTTTCAATTATCTTGCATTCATTGATTTAAAATTTGTGATTCATTTCTACTTCCTAATCAAAACAAAAATTAATAAAAAATATAAGTTTAAACTGTAAGATATGAAATTCTTTAAGTATCATCGATATCTTGTTGCTGTTCAGGTAGCTCCTTCTCGAAAATATTCTTTTGATCCATTCTTATGTTGCTTTCATTGATTTTTTTGGATGTCTCATTTCCTAGCTCCTGAAAATTCACTTTTTTTTCTAATAAGTGAATGATTGTATTGTCAATGTGATTGTCTATTAAAGTGTAGTTGAAATTTTTTTGACGGCCTATCTATACCAAGATTATCACACTTAGCTGAAAATCATACATAACCAATAACAATATAATTAATAATCTGAGTGAATTATAAAATATAAAATTAATTAATAAATTACATACCATGAATAATTTTTTGCTTTTTGTTTATTGGGTAGTGTATTCTCAAAAATCCCCTCTTGACCTTTTTTTTTTTAATTTTTCCTTCAATGAGTATTTCTGAAGTCTTATTCGCTAAAGTATTTTGGCAATTCCAATTGTATTTATCTTCTGGTGCTGAAAGTTTATTTATACACTATATAATAAAAGGAAACTTATAAATGGAACTAAATAAAGTTCAACAATATTTTTTATTCCCGAACTTCTCAAAGAGATATTAAAAGGAGAGGCGAAATAATAAAGTATTGTTAAACTGTATCATAAACTTGTTGAAATAAAACTTAAATTTATAACTAGTCTTTAAGCAAAAGTACGTAACTAGTAAACATACATACATAAAATTTGACTATAGTCACCTTATATATGTCGGTTATGGAAGAATATTTTGTACTTCTTGATACCTCTTGCTTCGAATAGTCATAGTTCTTATCTTTTTTAACACTTACAAAAACTTTTGATCCACTATCAATGTTATTGTTCTTTAGAGTATCATCTATATTATCTGAGAGATTCTCTTTACTTGTGGCAATGTTGAGCTCAAACTTTTCTGAGAATCATGCATTGTCAAATTAAAAATATCTAATTAATTATTTTTTTATTTTTTAAAGTGAACAAAAGAAACTGTCTTTATGAAAGAGTCATCTTAGTTCTTTTCAAATTTACCTTTTGTATGCTCTTCAAATTTTTTATTCTTCCTGACATTCTCTTTCTTTTGTGATTTGGGCATATTAAATGTATACTGTAAAATTAATTACAAAAAGGAATATCAATCAATTATTAAATTCACAATTTATGCTCAGACAAAGTAAGATCTTTCCTTCATACTAATAAGCCAAAATTGTAAAACAAAGATGTTAAACATAAATATATGCTTGTGTCCATCAAATCAAAATCTAAAAATGAAATCATAAAAAATATGTTTGCCATAAAGGAGAGGCAAATAATTGTTAAACTAAATTAAATTATTTATATAATTTTTAAACCCTCTATGTGAGATGTGAGAACTTGTAATGAATTATTATATTTAAATAAATCACCATAATAATATATCTACTGTAATCCATAAGAAGAATATAAAAAAAACAAAAAAAAACTAAGATGTATGTTGATTTTACCCATAGGATATAGAGGTTGTTTCTGATAAACACTTTACTGGAAAGAATTTCTTTTCTAAATTGAGTTGCAAGAAAGGAAAAAGAGAAAAAAATAAGAAAATCAAGTATTTGATAATCTTGTAACTAGTCTTTCTAAATTTAGTGGAGGGTTCATAAATTCAGAATTAAAAGTACTTACTAAATTGAACCATCAAGGTATAGATGAATAAAAAAGAAAAAAGAGAAAACATAAAAATCAAACAACAAAATAATATTTGGATCAAATCAAATCAACTGTACTTAATCGAGTTCTTTCACGTAAGAGCAAACACACACAAAGAATTGGATGAAATAAAGAAGTAAATTGATACAGTTTTAATCAAAGATTGAATAAAATAAAAATGTAAATCGATACAGTCTCAGCCACAAATTGAATAGAATGTAGAAGAAAATTCACACCGTCTCACTCGCCTATATATGTCTCCTCTTGAATGTAGAGGATAAACACAAAAAATGAATTGGATGAAACAAAGAAGTAGATTGATACAATCTTAATCGTATATTGAATAAACTAAAAATGTAAATCGATACTGTCTCAGTCACAAATTGAATAGAATGTAGAAGAAAATTCATACCATCTCAGTCGCCTATATTCGTCTACTCTTGAATGTTGATCTATCGCCTTATTTGAATTAAAGTCTTCTCTTGACAGCTAGATATTTTTCTGAAAACTTGAAATTTAAAATGAATAAGTGAATTGGTCAGTGTCTCATATTTTCGTATGTGTATTTTTTATTGTTTATTTATTTTTTTGAAGGCTATATTTGTTCAATTTTAATAATTTAATTGATTAATTACCAAATAAAGATGTGACGGACTTTTAAAGCAATGATATAAATAGATGTAATGGCCCTGAAGATTATTTCTGATATTTTTGATAAAATTATCATTTACCCTTCTCGATAGTTGCTTCGAGTCATGTTAGATTGGTTTTGAAAGTCGATTTTTGAAACTTTTGTAAAAAGTTGATATTTTGCTAAAGAACTGAGTTTTTAGGCTTAAATTGCTTAATTTTGAATTTCTAAGTCATCTGAAGATTTAAGTCTCAGAATAAAATTTCATCAATTTTATCAGGTATACAATAACAATATACACAGTGAAATCGCATGAGTGGGGTCGATTTCATCAGGTATGAAATATAGAAATTGATCTAGGAAAGTTATCGAAATCAGATTTGAAATTGTTATTTGGATTTACATCCTAAATTGAAAATTGAGTTAAAGTTTGACTTAGGTTTAACTTTGGTCAATATTTTGAATTCGGGTATTTGGATTGAATTTTTGATGGTTCTATTGGTTCTACAAGGCGATTTTAGTTCTAAATGAGTTTCGTCAAAAACTTTAGATATCCTAATAGCATTTTGGTATTTCAAGTGTCTTATGTTAGCTTAGTACCGACTTATCAGATTCTAGGTCAAGAAGACCTCGAATTTGAGTTTCAACAATTTCATTGAGTCCAAAATATCGAATTTAGTAGATTTTCATATCTGATTGGTGTGTATCGAATTTTGAATAAATTTTGAGGGTTGTGTAGTTGATGATATTTGGTGTCATAGTATCTCTTCGTGTTTGTGACATTTAGGTCCGTGATGGCGAAGAACCAATTTATCGTTCTTCACGATCACGAAGCCTAGCCCACGTGTCATGACCCAACCCAGGGGCCGTGATTAGTACCGGTTGGGCACCCAGACAACACTAAACCAGATTTTCATTCACAATAACTAAGGAAGTTCTCAAAATTTCGACAGAGTTTTCTCTGTTTTACTGACTAGACTCACCTGCAAACAACGAACCCAGCAATAACAAACAACACTATATACATATATATATATGTATATATATGCAGGCCGACAAGGTCACCATTGCGGCAGAACCACCCAACAAACGTATCATACAAACGATATCATACCAATACAGTTCCCACACCCACATATGTCCACAGACCTCTATACACCGACACTGGATCATAAGATGGGACAGGGCCCCGTCATACCCTCAAACATGCACAAATGCAAAATACAAAAAGTATGTATACAAGTATATACCCAATGACCTGCTCCTGCTGCAAGGGAGCACTTCAACGGTAGGCGAAAATCCTAAGAAGATGGCCCTCTAACCTGTTCGTCTGTACCTGCGGGCATGAACGCAGACCCCGAAAGGAGGGGGTCAGTACGAAATACGTACCAAGTATGTAAAGTGGAAAGTCCGAAATGTAAGTGAAAGCAATAATCCAAATAAGAAGATATAGAAGTCAAACCTGTATGTAAATATCAAAATATTTATTTATTTAATCATCAAAATAATGCACATCGGACGGGAACGATGGCTATCTCCAAACCGCGCCATACCACAGCATAACACCAGAAGTTTCAAATCTCTGAAATCTCCAACACAAATTACCACTATAGCATAGGTGAACCGAGCCGAACAACGGCCAAGCACTCACGTCATAGGATAGGTGAACCAGTGCGACGCGCCAAGCATTCACGTATCATAACGCATAAAGGTCATCATGCCCGTTTATGGAGACGAGGCGACGGTGCCAGGAACTCCCGTGAGCCGGGGCGAACTCGGCCCAGCACTCACATGTCATGATGCCATCCCAACCCAACTCCTTATGTCTCCAAGCTAAGCAAAGTTGGTCCATGGATAAACCGACCCTCCGTATTCAACCTACTTCAGAATATATATACATATATAAATATAATCATATATGCTCACGAAATAATTGGCCCAAAAACTGGTGAACGAGGCCAAACGAGCACGAACAGAGTCGTGAGAATCATATGCAGAAAAATTGGTTTCAAACACTTAGCAATCTGCAAAACGTTCACTTTTGAAATCAAGTAGTTATTCTTTTATGAGATTTTGCCAAAATTGCTCAAACTCACACTTAGAGGGAATTTCGGAACAAATTGAACTTATAGCTTTCCAACTATCTAATTCCGGTCAAATGAACACTATTCATGGGTTCAAAACTCTAAAATTTAAGATGAAGTAAATTTATACGAAGATTGGCCAAAAATCGAACATAGATTATTTTCAGACCCAAACTGTAAAAGAAAGGGATTTTTCAAATGTAGCACGTTGAATAAACTTATTAATTCATGCCAAAGAATACGAAATCTTTACATACCTCAATATCGCTTGCCAACTAGCTCCAACGTAAAGTAAATCCAAACTTAGACTTCTGGACGTTCAACGTTTACACAATTACAATAACGCAAACGATTAATGTCTATATCGTACCTTAATTCCTAACTTTTCATTCTAAATTTATAAAATTTCGGCAGAATTTCCCCTTAAAATACACCACTCGAGAATTCAACTCCCCTCAAATAATCAATCAACAACAACAACAATAACCCATATCATCAGCAAACCTTTTCCAATACCACCACAACATCAAAACGTCACAAAACGCTATTGCAACGTAAACAGCAAAACAGAGCAGTAGTGAATCAAACTCATATCTATCATATTCAAGCCCTCTGATATACTCCAAAAATCACAATACATCACCCCAACGCCCAACGCAAACCCCCAACGCTAAAACATAATATTATACCTTCGACGGGACTCCAATTTAAGATAACGTTCATGTAATCATTTGAATAATTTTCTAACAGTTCTTTCATCCCATAAAGACTATTTCCATGACAATTAAACATAAATACATGACAAGAATTCAATATATAGCCATATGCAATTATTTTCCCAATTCGACCACAAATTCGAAATTCGTAATTCCATTAACAACCAATCCTATTTTCGCGTTTTACCTTCAATTTAAC